>OX461808.1:115379642-115622749 GCA_949802685.1 Dicyrtomina minuta | reverse complement strand
TTTTCCTCTTACGAAGTTATGATTTTTGACTAATTGATTAATGATTTTTTGCAAGACGATTTCATATAGGAAAGCTTTGTAGTACAAATGTTCTCCGCTTTTCTATACTTGTGTATGCTGAAACCTGTCCATGTGGTTGAAAATCAGCGTTACAAGGTGTATTTCATATGTATACAGTGTTAGTTGTTGTGTAAGCTATAAGATTTTAGATATGGGTTAATAAGTTGAGACATTAAGAGTAGTAAGTACGATTTAGAAGTTTTAGACGTGCCAGTGTGTGTTTGAGACGTGACTGTGTGTAATTGAGATTTATAATTTTTGATATGATGTGAAGTGAAAAGACAAAAAGCATTCAGAAGTAAAATATTGAATGAAAAAAACAGATTAAGAAATTAAACAAGACGAAAGTTATCAAGGAAAAACAAACAAAAGTTAAATCACGATTATTTGTATGCTGAAGAATACGGAATGTAAAAAGACAAACCATCACTCAGAGATAAAATACAGAATGAAAAAAACATTACAAAATAAAAACAAAAGAAAAATATTCAATTACAAAGAAACAAAAGTTAAATCACGATTATTTGTATGTTGAGGAATACGGAACGTGAAAACACAAAACTCCAACTAAGGTGAGTGTATGAGTAAAAAGACGATAGAAAAATGACAAAGTACAAAACAAAACAGTACTTACAAAAAACAAAAGTCATAAGACGAAAATATGTATGTTAAAGAATACTGAACGGGAGAACACAAAACTACAATAAAGATGAGTGTATGAGTAAAAAGACGAAAGTAAAATAAAAAGGTACAAAACAAATCAGTACTTATACAAAAGCAAAAGTTAAAAGACGAAAATATGTATGTTGCAGAATACGGAACGTGAAAAGACAAAACGACATCTAGAAGATACAATCGGAGTAAAAAAACATAACAATAAATAAAAAACAAGAGAAAAATATTTGATTACAAAGAAACAAAAGTTTAAGAATACTACAATTGACAAATTAATTGATATTATATGAGCGATAAAGGTCCCATGTGTTGGCATTTTGGCATTATGGCATTCTTCTATTATGGCATTTTGGTATTATGGCATTCTTATATTATGGTGTTTTGGCATTATGGCATTATGGCATTCTTCCATTTTAGAATTTTGACATTTTGGACAGTTTATCTTGAGATGACCTCGTTTATGAAAACATTAAAATACATATGTATTAACATACATATTATGTATTTTAAAGTAATGAGTAGTTGAATTAAGAAGTTACTATGGAGTTACTGATGTATATGAAAATGAGTACTTGATATATCTTGCTATATAGGAACATGTGATTGTAGTTTGATTTTTAATATGTGATGTCAGAAGAATTATTAAGTTTTTATATTCATCATTTGGTTGTAAAGTCTTTATTATTATCAGATGGATAATCAGTGGGAGGTCGTTTCCACGAAAACGAAAACGAAAATTAGAAAGGCGTTTGGGTATTGAAGTGTATTGAGACGAGTATGGAGGAAGCTAAGCCTTTTACATTCAGAAAGGTATTGTTTTCAGGTAGAAGGATTAAAAAAGGGTATTTTGTTGAGACGACTGTGGAAAAAGTAAGCCTTTTACATTTAGTGAGGTATTGTTGTCAGGTAGAAGGATTAAAAAAGATTATCTTGTTTTTGAAAAGGAGTAAGAACCTGTACAATTTTATATTTATTTTCGTGTTTAGACTTGCAATTTGATATGAAGTGAATAAATATCATGTTATGAACTTTAAAATTCTGTTTGGACTTGTACTTTATTAAAAAATATATTTGTGATAATGAGAAATACATATGTGGGGGTGTGTGGACTTGTCTTGGTAAGGGTAATTTACATTTATTTTATTTTCAAAGAAAACATACACATACTCATTTTGAGTTCAATTTGTTTTGTAAGTATTTTCTCAAAGTTGATTTTACATTTGTATTTATCTTAGCATTATTAGTCTTTTTAGAGTTTAGGTGTTTTTGTTCTTTTGGAATTATATATTTCTTTTGTGTCTTAGAAATCGTTTTACCTTTTGAGGTACGTTTATCACCTTTATAGTACAAGTTGTGTGTATCATTTACAAAGATTAAGGGTAAATTATTACACTTGGAGACTGAATCTTTGATTTTATGAATATCTTTATCACTTGTAAAAGGTGATTCAACATCGAGTTCTTTTATTTCCCCAGAGAGGTTACTGTGATCTTTTGAATTTAAGGGTATATTATTTTCACCTGTATATTCAATATTTGATTCAAGCATCAATGAAATGTAACTTTCAAATTCATTTACAAAAGTATTAGTAGGTTTGTTAGTTAAAATAAAGCTTATATCGGTATCAACGTGATTTTGGATACTAGATTCTATTCGTGTTTCTACTACATTTGTAATTATTGATGTTATTTCTTCAATATTTTGAGTATGTTGAGACAAGAAATCTTGGATGAACAACGACTTGTGATTAGATGTAAGTACTTGATCTTCATATCTTCTGAAAAATGATTCAAAGAGATCGATTATCCGTGTTTGATGTTGAGTAAGAATTATATTTATTGGATGAATGTAATCAGGAGTCTGTAAAAGTTGTTCTTGAGCTGGTGAATTAGATGAAGTTGTACTTGAGTTACTAGCTTTGTACATTGTAGATTGATTGAATGTATTGGAAGACTCTATTAAAAACACAAATTACATTTTATTGTTGTGTAACAGACCAAAAAAATGGTATTAATTAATTTGAAAAGATCTTAAAGTAAAAAAACATAGCCTTGACTTACCGAGTTTGGAGATTTGGTTGTTTATTGTATTCGTTGTGTGGTTCAACATGCTATATATATGAGTAAAATAAACGATGAAGTGTAAATCAGAGAGTAAAATACACGTTTAAATGTAAATCAGAGGCTAAAACTTTCTACAACTTGATACGAGTGAAGCTTTGAAGAAAATTGGAATGTGAATGATAGTAAGAGCAAAAAACCACTTTATATAGTGGGAAAACGCCATGTTTTATTATGTACTTACCTGATTTGACTGCTTGATCTGAAAAGTAACATGAAACTCTAACTACTCTGTTATTTTACCGACATTGAGTGTAGAATTGATTTATTTCTTAGTGAGTGTACTAGTATGAAAAATAATTGAAATAAGTTTAAGTAAAAAAAAATATGAGATGTGAGAAATTTGCTGGGATATTGGGATATTGGGCTATTGGGCTATTGGGATATTGGGATATTGGGACATTGGGACATTGGGACATTGGGACATTGGGCCAGAATTTACCTTTAGGCTATTTCGTATATAGTTACAATGTAATACATACCTTCTACATATATACGAAGTGTAAAAGACATGGAAATGTGTGCTTGATATATAGAGCTATATAGAAGCACGTGATGGTGAAATAGATTCCTGGTAAGACAACAAAAAGTCCTAAGTGTAAACGTTTGGTTGTATACTTGGAAAAAAACTGATTATTTGGTTAAAAAAATGATTAATTGATGTAAAACTTAATAAAAACTGAATGATTGAGGTAAAACTTGGAGAAGAAACTGAATAATTGGTGAAAAAACTGATTAATCACCAAAAAAACTGATTAATTACAGAAAAAACTGATTTATTACAGAAAAAACTGATTAATTGGTGAAAAAACTGTATAATTGTGATAAAACTTGGAAAAAACTGAATATTTGGAGAAAAAAACTGAATAATTGTGGTAAAACTTGTAAAAAACAGATTAATTGGAAAAAAAACTGATTAATTGCGGAAAAGAACTGATTAATCGGATGAAATGTAATAAAACGGATTAATTCGTGAATAGTTACATTGGATTACATAGCTTTTACTTATATACGAAGTTGAAAAGACATGGGAATGCGTGTTTGATATATAGAGCTATATAGAAGCACGTGATCGGGATATAGAGTCATGTTGAGACAGGAATTATAGTAAACGTTAGAGTCTGAAGTGTAAACGTTTGGTGGTTGAAATTAGAAAGGTGACTGAACTCTGGGGTTCTTGGAAAGGTGCGCCATGGGGGGTGCTTACCGTCCGCATCGAAGAGGGTTAGGTTAAGGCCCATTACTAAAATACTGCCTGTATTAAGGATAGCCGTCTTAATCCTAAGCACCTGCATGACCCTTAGGTTAACCCTATAGCTATATAGTACTTCAGTGGAACCCGCATATAGATGTAGGGATATACGGCGGTATAGTATATAGGTATATACGGCGGTACCCTTTGTCCCTATGCATTCCCATGGATTTGATTGACAGGAGGGCGGGGCTAACTCGCTAATCCGTTGGCTCATGCCAAATACACCTTATAATAACTACTCACCATAGCTCAAATAGCTCTAGTCAGGGCCGGATAATGTGGCCAGCGCAAGCAGCCCCCGCTGCCTGAATTTTCAAAATTCATGTAAATGAAACATTTTGCAATTTTCAAAAATGTGTAAAAATATTTGACTTTTCAAAAACATGCAAATACATTTTTTTCACACGTTTCAAAAACATGGAAATAAAACATTTTTCACTTTTCTAAAAACATTTAAATAGAAAATTTTGCACTTTTTTGAATCGAGTAAAAAGAACATTTTGCACTTTTCTAAAACATAAATACAACATTTTGCTTTACTAAAGAAACCATCAATAAAATCAAAATGGTGGTTTTTGTATGGAAACAAATTGCTGTATAAAAGCAATTTCTTCGTCCGGCCCTGGCTGTAGTACTCCAGTACTCCTGTTTAGTTGGCGTTCTAATACCTACATAATATACATAGTGGTAGTCTAGTCAGTCTCCAATTGCCATTCTACATAATACCCCGCCATGCCCATGCTAAACTCGAAACTCGAAACCGAAACTCCAACAAGTATGCATGCTTTCGGCTGTGGCTCAGTTCAGCACAGGCAATATCTCTATACTACGTACCCAACTCATATAGCTATATTTTTAGTGAAAAAAAAATAGTCAAGTTCAGCAGAAATAAAAGCCCTCTATTTACATGGTTATATTTTCTCTACATCTAGACATCTGCATAGATCTATCTTTAAGCTCACAATATAAAATATGCTCAGAATTTGTATAGTAATATACATAAGGAGTGTACGTAGGTACGTAGGAATGATAGCTGTCCCTGTACAGGGACCATAGTGCCTGTACCGGTACCGGTACCGGTAACGGTACTGGTCCCGGTTTCTAAAACCGGTCCCAGCAGTGGCCCCGGTAGTAGTCCCGGTAGTGAGTTGTAGTAGCAGTAGTAAGTAAAGCACTGTTTCCTTATTCTTTTTTCTTGTATCACTGTACTTGACTCGACACCGACACTACTACTACTCTCCGAGTACCCGTACACCCGTCTCTACGAGAGACTAATAAGAGTGATAAGAAAATAAAAAAAAACAACATGCAGAAAAACCGAAAAAGGAAATAATAGCGAACGGGACGGAAAACTCTTATTTCACCACCAAAGTATCTATATACAGTCCTCCACAGCCCCGCACTTTCTTTCTCTTTATTTCAGTTTTATTTAGTCCGCCTTCCCCTTCCCCTTCCGAAAATACAAACAAAACTACAAAATACAAATATCGTGAGTGAAGAACCAAAATGACCCATATCCAATTTGAGCTAGAATAAAAACGAACTATATGTCATAAAAACAAAACGAGAAACATGCGTAAAATGTTAATTAAGAGTTTTGAAACAGTGTAATATGTTCTATTTACATGCTTCTGAAAAGTTTAAAATGTTCTATTTACATGTTTTTAAAAAAAGTAAAATGTTCTATTTACATGTTTTTGAAAAGTGTAAAATGTTCTATTTAAATGTTTTTGAAAATTGGAAAATGTTCTATTTACTTGTTTTTAAGTGCAAAATACCCTATTTAAATAATAATTTCAAGACATATTTCAATATTTTTGCAGATAGTACGTATTGATTTTACCTACAAATGGATATAGGTCATTTTGGTTCTTCACAGATGATATAATAGTAGACTATGTATATTATGAAGAGTAAGTTGGCAAAAAGGGTCATAAGTCCAATATTTGTTTTTCAAAAATTAGATTATTGAAGTTACGGGTACTGTAGTCAACTAGATACGTTACTGTGTTACATGGTAAAGGTCAAAGTTCAACTGAAGCAATTTTTTTAAATTGCCAAAATTTCGTTTTTTGGCAAAACGGGATAAGGCCATTTAAAACATGTATTTTTGATTTAAATTGGATTTTTTAATATTTTCTTCTAAAAAAATCAAGCATTGCTCTAGATTGAATCCACTGTTTGTGATATAGTGCTTCATTAGGTCCAGTATATGTGGTAACATATTCAGCTTAAAAAAATCATCCAGTCACATTTTATTAGAAATTTGTTGCTGCGATGGACTTGTCCCGTTATGTCAAAAAACTCATCATAGGTACTACTAATAATATTACTAGACGCATATACAAATACGCGACTTGGAAAACAAGCTATTTTACCTCACTACTACAGAGTGAGAGAGAGAAAGCGAGAGAGAGAGACAGACGGACAGAGATACGCTGTGACTTTTTAGCATAATACATAAACAGAGAGGCACACACACACACACACACAGCCAAGAGTCAAAGTCAGTCAGAGTAGTAAAGTGAGAGTGAGTTAAGTTAGTGTGTAAAAGTCAAGTAGGGAAGTCCAAGTCAAAGCCTCACTTGATTCTTTTTACTTGTTTCAGTTGTTTCGCTTTTTGCCTCTTGTTCTTTTTTGGGGGCTTTCCCTATTAAATCTATTTCTCACTATTCAGTAATAAAGTCAGCATCACTATTCACAATTTACGTTTTCCCTTTTTTCTCTCTCTCTCTACATATTTCCCTATGGTCTCTCTATTCAATATGTATTTTCAGATCCAGATCCTCCAGACTATTTCTCACATCACTACTGCCTGCCACTTCTTATTCTACTCCTACTATTACTGACGCTGAAAACGAAAAAAAGACGACGAAAAAGACTGCGAGAAGACTGCCTGGCTGCCTTGCGGCTTACGAACTTACGGCTACGGCTACGGCGAACGAACGGTTTCTCTGTTTCTCCTTATACATTTCCACTAAATCCAAGTCGTGATCGTGATCGTGACTGCATACTTTTGAACGTAGCCGTTACCGTAAACCGTGCTCGTGTCCGTTGTGCCCGTGTCCGTGTCCGTGCCCCCCCCGGTTTGTCTTCGTCTTTTTTTAAGAGTGGACTTGGACTTGGATTTTTGTGCTCGGTCGGTTGGCTGGTTTGGTTGGTTGGTCGGTCGTCGGTTCGGTGTTGTTTCTTGTGTTGGACTGCATGAAACCTTGCCACACACATCACATCACATCACAATCATCATCACAACAGCCGCAGCGGTACAGTGGTATGGTAGTGGTCGTCGTGCCGTACCGTCACCCTAAACCGTAAAACCGTACCCGGAGTCAACGTTGTTTTGTCGGGGAGAACGTTGAACGTTTCCTCGCGTTTCCCTCTGATTCTGTCACACTATTATACTGACTGGGTTTTGTTTGTTGCGACTTGCGACTACTACTGCTGTTGTTTTGTTTCGTGATTTCCCCGGAGCGAACAACAACGCGTTGTTATATATTGGTTGTGTTTTTTGATAAATTGTAAAAAAAATCCCGTGTGCTTCACTACAGTGTTTGCCTCTGTCATCATCATCATCATAATATCTGTCTGTGATTTTTGTGTGCTACTATAAATACAACTATATAAAAGTGAATTTAACTGGATTTATTTTGAGGAGTTTATTAAATTTTGATTAATTGTTTGGATTTTCGAAATAAAATATAGTGAAATTCTTAAATCGACAATTCTTCCAGTTTTGAGGTTTGAAGAAGACTGCAAAAAGACGAAGAAGTGGAAAAAGAACGATATTGAATTTTTAAAGAAAGTTTGACTTGAAAATTTTGGGACATTTTTTTTTTAGAATTCCTCATTTTACAGTTTAAAAATTTTTTTTATTAATTTGACTATAAAAATTACTGAAGACTGAACATACAGTTTTTTTTACTTACTGACTGGAAGTCTATGGTCTGCTGTGAAAGTTAGACGATATATTTTAAAAGTTTTATTATTTTGACAAAGTTAAAAGTTGCTGGAGAGAGAGGGACTGGCGGTAACTGCAGTTGCAGTGACTTGCAGCAGTTGTTGTTGTTGTCGTTGTCGGTCCGTCGTGTCGTCGTCCGCCGTTGTTGGTTGTTGTTCTTTTATACTACTACTTGTACATGTACTGATGTAGGTACTTACATGTTCCGCTGGACATCGTTCCTTTTCCCCTATATAAATTCCAGCACCAGTACCAATACCAGGACAAGCACAAGCCATTTCACCACTTGACCAATTTTTTTTTTTCTTCACTGTAGTAGTACTGCGTAAAATATAATTATATGAAATAAAAAATCTATAATTATATCTCATAAAAATACTCGAACATGTTTAAGACATTAATTGAGATCTATGACTATTTAGTCAATGACTGGAAAACTTCGGGTTGGAAAATTAGAATGGTGGCTCGGGGGCACATGGTAAGTCAAGTATCCTACATAATAGTAATAGTAATAATAATAAAAGTAATACTACTACACTACTACATACTACTACTAATCGCTATCGTATTTGTTAGACTCAGAACTATGTATTATGACTTTGGTATTGTGTACTACCTATACCTACATATGGCTAGTTGGTAGTTGTTGTTGTTTTGGAAGTTGTTAGGTATTTTTTTTTTGGTTTGATTTCGATTTATTTTCCACACAAGAGAGAGAGAGAGAGAGAGGCTAGAAAGAAGGAAAGATGCTATCTCAAGATTTTCCAGTTTCGGTTTCGAGTTTTGCAAAGTTTTCGTTGGTTTTGGTTTTGAGTGCGAGCTCCAATTTGACTTACTATATAGTTGTGAGGAATCTAGGCTAAGGGAAAGTAGGTAATGGGAAAATTATTCATGATTACAGTATTATTGCGTGCAATTCGTATTCATTATAGTTTCGGGTAATGAAGAGAGCATATGTATAAAACGTAAGTAGTACGTAATACGTAATCCTAAATCCAAATTCCGTGTTTTTAGTTTTTTAGTTGATGGTACTGGTACTACACTACTACTGCATTCAAAATTCATGTCATGCTAAAAACTGCGCCTTTTGGCTCGCTCGCTACTCTTTGTCTAGGACGAAATAGAAAGTGTGTTAAATTGCGACGAAAGACTAAAAACTACAAGTAAAAAGAGGAGGGAAGTTTTGTGTAGGGATTCCAAACGGAAATAATTGTATGCAGTGATGATTAGAATGATTAGAGACTGGAAAATTTATTAGATTCAGATAGATTTAATGTTCTAGGCTTCCAGGTTAAGGTTTTCGGCTTCGTCCAGATTTGTCACTGATTTTTGAATTTTCAGTCGTCATTCGTGACCAGTCGATCAATTAAGATGTTATATTTTTTTTCGTATTTATAACTGTGCTCTCATTTTTTTTATGTAACTTACTAGTCACTAGTTTTAGATGTTTTGAATTTGTTTGGTCGCACTTTAGTTGGTCAGTTAGTCATCAGTGGACCAGAGTGTTCGAGTGTTAGTGTTAATGTTAGTCATTTCGTCATTTCAGGGTTTTTGTTTTCACTACTATCAATTAGCAGTAGTAGTTGTAGTTATTTATTCGGTGTAACTTATATTTAACTAAATAAGGCCTATTTGCTATTAGCTGTGAACAAACGCCTTGTTAGTGTGTAGAGTGAACGATGATAATTATTTGTATCAACAACTTTTGAAACTTCAAATATACGATCTATTTGATGGAAAAGAATTTCAAAATTTTGCAAGTTTTTTAAAGAAAATTTCATCGTTCACACTTACGTATGTGCTCAGATTTACTTATAATTTCTATATTACCAGTGTAACAGTTAACAGTTGTTTTGTTTTGTTTCTTCTTGATTCTTAATTAGTTGAATGCAATCGTCTGTGAGCTGGTGTACACCTGGTGGGTATTTGGTCTTCCGAAGAATTGGCATCCCGACTTGCAAGGCCAGGGACCATTTATTGCTCGGCATTGTAAGCTTTATTTTTACTGTTTACGTTTTAATTAATATTTATATCATCTAATTATATCTATTTAAAATTTTCGTATTGATTTTCGAGAATGGTATTTTACTTTATGTAGTATACTAGCTACTTTGCATTCTTACAATTAGGCAGGATTATTGTAGAACTTACATTGCTGAATGTTGAATTATACGTAATTTATTTGTGCATTTCACTGACTGGTGCTGGTGCCGTTGCCTTGCTCTATAACAAGCTATAAGTATATAATAATAGTAATAGCAGATCAAAATCGTTGTAGAAATTTAGAATTATATAAATCTTTAAAATCAATCTCATTACTTTTGACTTTGGCTGTTGGTCAGAAGAACCGCAGAATGTTTTCAAAAGAAAACCCTCGCCTACTGCTGTAAACAGTTGGTAGACTTACTACTTACTAGTGAGTAGTACCTACTCTAGTATAAAATCGTCATACGGCAAAAATCATCGTGTTAACATAATGCGGTGATTTGTGGTGTGGTGACTGTACAGAGCTATGATTCTCTTGTCACTAGATCGACTTTATCTACCGCACCGTTTACAACATAAGTGGGTTTTCCTTAAATATATGTTTTAAGTTTTCAATATGAACGATTAGCTCTCTCGAGATTTAGTGTTGTTTTGCTCGAAAGTTGTAACCGGCTGTTTTAGTTTTTAAATATAGTTGCTGATTTTGCAGCACTAATTCCATTTCGGGATGAAGCTAGCAAAACGAGTTGATATTGCAATATTTTTTAGTAACACGGTTTAATATCGTTTTTAGCGAAAGGCATACTGGTTACATTTTTTTAGCCAATTCGAAGTAAGTAAGTAAGCTAATAAAGTGAACAAATCATGGCTTTTAATTTTTGATGAATTTTATAGATCGCATCTTCTGCTTTTTTATCTACAACATTTCACTCTTCATTAACTGCGGACAATTTTTCAATGGCCTCCTGCTGTACGGTTGTGTCGATCAGGTAAACACTGATAAAAATGTTAGACTCCATTTTTATAAAATTCACTAATTCACTTTTAAAACAAAACTTTGTAGATTCAGTACATTTATATTAGGGAGCGGTCACAAATGATATCATCGCATTTGGCCAATTTTTTGACCTACCTACCCCACGTCACCCATGTTAAGCATAGGGCAAATCGCCACTTTTCAGACCCACCTACCTACCCAACTGATGATATCATTTGTGAACGCTCCCTACCACATTCTAAATATCTATTTTACTGGTTGTATATTTGAGCTGAAAACATGAAAATTTTGAATTTTATAGGGAATCAAAGAGAAGGAAGTGACACTAGAAACCTCAAAGTTCTACATAATGTTCTCGGTGGGTTTTATAATAGTGAATATAGTAAAATTCTGTATGCTCTTCTTATTCTTGGATTATGGACTACTCTTCTCCTCCATCATGTCCATTCCAGAAGTAATCGGCCTTTTTGTGGGAATTATCATGATAATACATTTTAAATATGAACTCATTAAAATGGATCGTATTCCTGACAAAGCTACCTACACCATTGCCAAGAATGGTAAAATTATATTTGAGAATTAAAAAAAGAGTTTAATAATAATAATTTTACTGAACTAAAGTTTAAAATTAACTAATTAATAGAATGTAAGTAAATAATAATAAAAATAATTAATTATATTATTAATTAAATTTAAAATCAAATAATGCAAGCTCCAAAAAATAAAAAAATATTTCACATCAAAAAATATTACTAAACTAATTTGTCACTACAAAAAAAAATGTTACGATTAAATATAGTTATATACATAAACAATAATAATTATAATGTATAAAGAATATACATAATACTATGTAATGTAATATGTTCCACATTGAACATACATTTTTCACCTTATACAAGTATAATAATATCAATATACTATAGGTAATTTAACTGTATAGGAATAGTTATATAGCAATTAAAAAAAACATACATACCATTCATCTGCCTATATGTAATCCACAATAACAATAACTGACACTGAGCTCAAAAAAAAAAGTTTTCGAATTTAACCTAATACATATTATACAATTTAATATACTTATATATATATATATTACATATAGTTATTATTGTATATTATGAATATCGACATTGACTTTTCAACGATATTATATCAATATCAAATATCAATATATATATCAATTATATGCCTATACTTATACATGCTGTGTGTATACATATACAGCTCTTCACAGTTGTTCTTATTGGTACGTGCTCATCACTATATTGTCGTCGCTGAAGGTGCAAAGCGGATTATGTGCGTTTAAATAATCAATTTATTTAGTGTGTTTCAAAATGTGCTATATAAACTATTATGTGTATAAGTACTAATTATTTTCAAATGGGTCTTTTAGTAATGTCCTATAGAAACGGAATACTAGCGTTCTTGAAACGATTAAATTTTCAAATCACCTACACTTCTTAAGTAGTAGTACTCACCTAAAATTTCACAATGACTTTGCACAGGTACTGTGCACTTCTTGAAAATTGCAAAGTAACGACTGAGTAATTTTTAAAGTATTTCAAAATGGAGCAATATTTAATTTTTTTGAATTTTCAAGTAACATTGAAACATTTTCCCTCAAATAATAATAATTGTTATTACCATAAATTTTTGTTAAGTTTTAACGTGCTCGTAGTACATTAAGTTTACTGTTGCATTTGAGTTTGGGTGGCTTGCACCTTCCTGAAAGTTTCAATATTTACACGCTCCTGCATTTACTATGCCAATACCAACAAAACCAAGCCATATCAAATGTAGGTAGGCATAGGTATTTGCAGATAAAACGTTTTGCACTTCCAACGGCTGATATATAATACGTAATAATATATTGTAATTTAATATACAAAATGCATTCAACTTTAAATCTAAAACATCTAAAAATATAAAAGTACCTTAAAAAATATAAACTACGATTGTTGATATATTGTGTTGTGTGACAGAGTTTTGACTTACAATTTTGTTTGATTTAGATTTAAAATGTTAGTTGGGTTAGAGGGAATTTTTATGTGATTTATCTTGACTTACAAACAAAATACATGATGAAAAAAAAAAGAAATAAAATCGCAACGTGTTTTCAATTGATATATCGAATTGAAACTCAAAAGTTTTATGTTTTTCCGTGTAATAAAAGAAGCTGAAGGGATGATGCGGAAGCTAGACTAGCAGACGTTACTACGGCACCGGCACCTGCACACATAGGGTATTCTGTTCTGCTGATGTCTGCAACGCGTTTACCTGTGCGGGTAAGTAAAAAAGTAAGTATAGCTTGTAATATATAGAAGTGCGCATCACAATAAATCTCGAGCATGCAAAATTTTTATGGCAACAACTGGAAAACTGGAATTCGAAAATTTTCCAATTTCCTTTTCTACACTAAAAGGATATTTATGTTTTAAAACCAATTTAAAAATCATGCGTATTAATTTGCCAATAACTTCAAAGCGTGATATCGCATCGTATCGCAGGTTAGCAATTTTTTAAATAATTCAGTACGGTTTTAGATGTTTATTATGAGTGGAAAGTCTCCCTGTTAGAAGTTTTAGAAGTAACGACAAAATTCTATTGAGAACGGTACGGTTTTTGATGCTGGTAATAGGAGCTTATTATTTAAGCCGAAATATTTGGTTTATCAAAGTGTACAGCAATATTAGTATTATGTCAGTATACTATAGTTTTTTTATTGCTGACAGTTTAGTTTTTGAAAAATTAAAGCTCCTCGTAATCGTATTAATTGTATGGAAAAAATATCCTACTGTCAAGTCAATGTCACCCTCAGCTTTAACACGACAACCAAGAAATAGCTACGCAAGTCTTTCAACACAATTACATAATATAATATATGCAAAGAATTCGGCAATATGACATACCTACTTAGTTTTACCAGCAACAGACCAGAACCAGAAGCATGAGATGAGAGACGACTGACAGGCAGGCAGATAATAAGCACACTTGCATAAAAGATTAAATTCTTGACTGGTTACGGTGTTGATTATATAAATACCATTTATTACAGCGCAGAGAATGATATGCATATTATGCAGATACACACACTAACTTATTATTCATCGTGTGCAATATACGAAACAAAAGCAACGGCAAAAATTTATATTTTTATAAACAATATATTACGGATCATCCTTTAAACCACAAACACGCTATACTTATTACGCACAGCACGAAAACTATAGTACTAGGGATCGTCCATAAATGACGTCATTCGCCAGTGGGCAGTGGCCTCGTCGGGTATTTTGACGATGCGCCACGTTAGGGGTAACCACCGTTTACGCAATATTAAAGTGATGACATAGGGTGGGGCCATCCTAAAAGTGTAGTAAGCTGGTTGACATTGTTTATGGACCATTTTTTAGTAGTACCTACTTATGATAAGTTGAAGCTCAAACTACAATGCTTTGCATTGTGAAATTATCCACTTATTTTCATTTCCCGTTGACTTCTGCCACAAATGACTTTTACACTTTTCATTTCTTTTGACTCAGTCATGATAATGACTAATTAATTCAAATTCTAAATTCTTCATTTTTAATTCGCTAATTACTCAAATATTTGGCAATAGAGCAACATAACTGATTTATTTATAATCTATGCTCCAAGACTAAGAATTTGTCGAGCCATGTAGTAAAGTCAAAATCAACTTATTAATTCAGCTTTTCAAGAAATACCCGGCCAATATTTGTCGCCCGGCATTTATTAAATCCCGGCTTCTATTTAAAGCTATACTTAACAAGGTAGATACAGGTACTGCCAAAACTAATGAAATGAAACGTATAACATGCTAAATTTAGTAGCTTAATATATGTATATTTTGCATAACTCTTTAACTTTTAGTTTGCGTAAAAAAATCATAACATTAAGTCGTTTCAAGGTTTAGCAAAAATATGTATAGCCAATGTAAATTAATAAATTCGTTCTTTAGTTCTTAGACAATTTTAATTACATCCCTTTTTAACTGATCCAACAAGGTTAATTGGACCCATCCCTGATGCCGAGTGGAAATAGCCTCCTTCAGGAGCTCCAGTGTAGCAGACAAATCTCCCATCCAAATTCTTTCCTTCATAAATAGTCCAGTTTGATTTACCCGTTATACCGTATGAATATGTGGGTAAAGACATTCCTGTTTGAGTTTGAGCTGTGATTAAAGTCACT
Organism: Dicyrtomina minuta; assembly: GCA_949802685.1. Lineage (NCBI taxonomy): Eukaryota > Metazoa > Arthropoda > Collembola > Symphypleona > Dicyrtomidae > Dicyrtomina > Dicyrtomina minuta. The sequence goes on along the minus strand of OX461808.1, from coordinate 115,607,486 downwards.
TCTCCCATCCACACTTCCTGTGTGTACAGGCTGAGAGCATCCACCGTCGTTTCCGCTGCTCCCTGGTAACGGAGGGACTTAAACACGACTGTATTTTGTGTAGCACAGAAGAGCTCATCCCCTGTTCCTTCATATGTACCGCCAATCGTCCGGTCAAACATTGTGTAGTTCGTTTCGGAATACGAGTACCATCTTTAAAGAAGTAAAAAGGGAAAATTCTCATTAAATTCAGGCTTCGTACTAATTTTAAGTAGGTACCTACGTAGTAAATTATTTTTAAATATTTTTTTAAATGTAGAATACTTAATTACTAATTAATTACGCTTAAAAATACTTACAATCCTCGAAGACAGAATCTTTGGGCATGGCCAAGTGAAGCCTCATAAGATGTCAAATCAGCCACTCCTTCATCAAAGTAAAGTTCAGCTCCATTGTCATTGTCACTGTACAGCCACAGCTCTTGTTTATACGCCCCAACAAACCCACTCAGTCCAATTAGGCACAAAATGGCAAATGTCAGTGATGCAGTTAATTTATTCATTTTAGATTATTTTTATTATTTTATTTTCCGCCTTTTATAAATGAATTAAACTCTAGAAATAAATTTATTTTCTGTAATTGAAATTTAAACTTTTGATTTAAATGCTCTCAGGGATACTGATCACGATCTGGATCAACTTTGGCGATGTGCACAGAGCTTTCAATTTTTATATGATTTTAAATAATTAATTGACGTAATTACTGATAAATTGAATGCGTACTTTCCATTATGCACCTTTTCGTTAAGATATCCCTAACTTTAAATGATTGATCGATTATTTTTATAAATTCATATAATTTTGTGCTATCTTTTAAATGTTGTATTTGAAGTCCCTGTTTGTTCTACGTTTAACAGAGGTACATAATGAAACATTGACATCAAAAGCTAATAACACAAAACTTTAAAATGTAATTTAATGGAGCGTCATATTATTATTGATTAATGCTTAAGTGCTGCAGCTGCATGCTACGTATATGTGGACTAAAAATAATGAAGTGTTTTTAAATGGATTTTACACACAATAAAAATAGGTGACCGATGACATCTCTGCAGTCGTAAGTCGTAAATACAAAGCCATAAATAAAATTCACAAAGCACCTACAAAATAAATACTACACAGCGCTTGTTCTTTATAACTGTGTGTGTAAATTAGAATATTATCTGCAAGTTTTTTGAAGTGACGCACTTTTAAAGTTTTGCACCCTGATTTTGTTTATACTTGTAATGAATACCTTAAGTAGAGTATAATGATAGCTTGAAGTGCCTAAAGTTAGATAGGGCGTGATGGAACTGCTGTAGTATGTAGCTTTTGCGTGTTTCTTGGACTTTATTCAAGTGTCCTATAATTATATGCACTGCATTATAATTACATACTATGTATACAGTATACATACGAGTATACTAGACTTTTGTCTGTAGTCTGTGCATAGGTATTTGTAGTAAGTCTATAGGATTTTGCATTAGACTTGACTTAATAATATTGGGTTGTATGTGTAAAAATGCCCTTATTTCCAATTTAGGTAGAAATCTAGCGATTAACCTAAATCCATACTCTGCAAACAAATCTAGAGACTGCAATATGCATACCTATATATCTCCGTCCTCCGTACTCGTACTCCCGCGTCTGTGTACTATGTGTTGAAAGATGCCAAATATGAAAATTTATTTTGCAAGTACACAAAACAAGAAAACAAGGGATCCGTGTAATTTACATGGTTTGGGAATGTTCACAGCACACGCAACGTCCACAATAATCTACATGTCTCGGAACTAATCGTATGGATAAATGTCAACGTAAATTCTAATTCTAGAGACAATTTTCAAACTTGTGTAGATGTCACATTTTGCACAATTTGACGAAAATCATGGCAAACTGTACTTAACCGTTTTTGCACTGAATGCTGAATTGTTTTGGTTTTTTCAGAAATAAAGTAATTACTGTGCTGTGTGTTGTACCTACTTTAAATCCATCAATTTGGCCATAATTCAGTTTTGCAATTTTCATAGTCTCAAAAAGTCAAAGTAGGTAGGTAGGTACATTTATTCGGCAGTGGACTCTAATTATTTTCGAATTAAATAATCACTCAAAATGCTGTGTAGCACACTAATTACACTGTTATGTAACATCCAGTACCAAAAAATAATACTTCACACTTAATTTTGATTTTTGTGTGAATAAAATGTATATTTTAATACATAGCAGATTGTGTATATTACGCCTTCCTTCGGATCATATTACATCCCGTGGCCAAATTTTATACTATATTTCGTGATATGCTAAAATTAAAAATGCAAAAACAAAAAATTATACCTTCCATAAATATGAAAAACTAGAGGATTTATGTGCATGCAAATATTTATGACCTGAATACTTTTTTAATGCAACTTACAAAAAAATGCAATCGATAATTTTCTATTTTTATTCTGTACTGTATATGTATACATTTTTTATTATTTACTGTGCTACATTAATTGTAACATTATGATCACAGTCCTGTATACCTACCTGCACCTATAGAAAATTCGAAGTATGAAAACTTCGTCTGTTCTATAACATTGGACGCAATGCAAACACCATACGGACCCTAACAATGTCATCTAAAAATCTCAACACTTTTTTACTGAGTGAGATCGTGAGTTGAAGTAGTCGAATATCTAAATAGTTAATTAATAGTTTATACTATATTTGTTGCTATATACTACTGATTGTATTATAACTAGCTACTTGAATAATTTACGATTTATTTATAAAACAAATAAAATATGACACAGTGCGTTTTTCTATACATTTGGAGCAAAGTAAATTTCCAAATCTAAAAGCCAAAGAGTCGAAATCAAATTCAATGTTCAAAGGTTAGATTTAGATTTTTAGAAAGCCCAAGTTTATTTTAATCCAAATGTATAGTTTATTTATAGCCTAAAATATCTTGCGTGTATTCTATCAGAAACGATACTGAAATGAGGTACAAGGGTGTAAGAACGCTTGTGAAAAGTAATGGGATTACAAAAGATTGAGGCAAAATGTAACATTACAGTACATTTACGTAAATACATTATGAAATAATTATCTAGAATTAAACTTATGTTGTGTGCTGAGGTGATTGCCTGCCTAATTATATTCGTATTAACATTTTCTATTTATTAGTATGCATGTATTTCCAAGCTGAAGTTTATCTATTTCAAGTTAAAAATGAAGATCGTTATACTACGACCACGGGAAATAATTAGACAATAAAACATTAGTGTTGATAATGTTCAAAAAAAAAATCTTCCACTTCCATTGCATTTGTTGATAGCATTGGGGGACTAAAATTAATTAAGCGCCAAGAAATATTACACAGTATTTCTACTTGATGTATTTTCTTCTATGCTTGTGTGTGAACTCCAGCTATTCTGCTATTTACTGCGGAAAATGTTAAGTACAAGACTGAAAGTATTGTAAATATCATAGAAGAAATACCATTGATCTGCTGACATTGATTGATTATAGTAAAACTTGGGATTACATTTCATTAAGACAGGATGGCCGAGTGGTCTATGGCACCAGACTCAAGAATGGTCATAGGTCCCTGTGTCCCGCATTTGTGTGTTGAAATGGCCTTGATATAGTCTTATGAGATTACTGTATTTAGCAGACTGGGCACATACCAACTCAGTTACCATGGAGAAATCTGGTCCTCTGTTGAGGGCGTGGGTTCGAATCCCACTCCAGTCTTTAATTTTTATTTTTATTTTATTTATATTTAATAATCGCTATATTATTGAATAGTTGGGTTTTTATCGCTTGACATTGGAGTTTATAAATCTTGATTGTCGAAGTCAAATCGTGTCTATGTATGAATTGTCCCACCATTATTAGTAAGGAGCGATTATGCGGCAGAATTCCATTGATCGGCGTCATGCCGAAAGTCTTAACGTTTTTAAGAGCCGTTGCTTGTGGAAGGATTTCTAGTCTATTCCAGACTCCTACTTTAGGCACCACGCAAGTATTAGACACGTAAATGTATTTGCGGTAATTTGTTATCTGCTTAATGTGCCAATGTTAACTAACGAGCACCAGGCATGACTTCATTTTTCAGTTTTAAAACGACTTGAACTGAAAATATTCGAATTATGCATGCTTGAATTTTAGTCGTGTAGCGACTATGAATGGGCCGATTGCGTATGTCCTTTCTAAGTTGTAAAACAAAATTTAAAAAAGTTTGAAACGGAATTGAAATTGATGATATTGGTTATAAAATCAATTTTTCTTATGGCATTTTATCATAGGGAGCTTTTACAAAAAACAGGAATCACTGTATGGGTTCTTTTTCGTCTTTTTTTTCGAATACGAATCCTTGTGTTAAATACCCTAGGAAAAATTTGGAATCATAAAATAAAACCAAATTCCCTATTGTGATAGCAAAATTTTGGATTAAAGCTCAACAGTACAGTAACAAAAAAATATTGCATTCCGTTCGGGAAAAATTAATTTAATATTTGTAGCAGAGTCATCAGAGATCTATCCCTGTAAGTACTGATCTTGAATACATCATTTAAAAAATCCCCACGTTCAATGTCATTAAAAGATTGATTTTAGAATTTTTGGGGTTAGGATCTTTATGTTTTTTAAACTGAAAACGGGCATATGTAATCAGCTGGGGAGCGTGCAACAATTGCGTGGTACAAAAATCCGAAATTGTTAACCCCTACCCCCCCCCCTTTTGGAATGTACGCCCATGTAAAATGATAGGCAACTTGAACCCCCCCCCCTCGACGTACCACGTCTTTTAAAAACCAAAGAATCACGTCTTATGAGTGTAAATAAGCGAATTAAACTTTCTGTACTTTGCCTGTTCTGGATTTTCTGCTTGCACGAGCATTTCATTGATATTATGATATTGAAATTTGACTGGCTTCTGCAATATTCAGTATCTGTTTGTAAAATGTTTTGTCACTTTATGATTTTGCTGTTTTAACACTTCTCATTTAATGCTGATCAATCATCCTTTACGCATAATGAGATTTTATTTCGCTTAGTCAGGCAAATTACGTTAGATATTCAATTCATCGTTCTGGTTCTATTCGGGGTTGAAGCAAAATAATATTAATTCTTTCCACGGCCAGGATATTGTGCTGCTTGCAATCTCAAGGTATGCACGATGCACGGAAACGCAAAAGATCTTAACAATGATGGGAAGCTAAGATAATTAATTAGATATTGATTAGATTACAAGTTTTATCTAGATTTCAATCAGTCAGGATGGCCGAGTGGTCTAAGGCATCAGACTCAAGGCTGCGGCACATGGTTGTAGGTCCCTGTTTGCAATGGTTGCAAAGGCAAATGGCCTCAGGATCAGTATTGCCTCGTCTACTGGATCAGTCACACCAATTTAGAACCATGCGAGGTTTCTGATCCTCATCGAGGGGGCGTGGGTTCGAATCCCACTTCTGACTTATTTTTTTTTAACATGCACTGTAATTTCTACCTATTATAATCGAATTGAAATAGGAGTGGTATTCAATTTAATTTTATTAGAGGTCATTTTAACAGCATCATAACCAAATCCAACACACACATTTAATAAAATGTAAATTGATTATTGTAATAATTTGCAATTAGTTTAAACTGTCAGTGTATTTGAACAAGTTTGAAAATATTTTTCCTTGACCGCTACAAACGACAAAACACAATATATTTGTGGGCTTTTAAAGTACAGTTTGAAATGTAAATTTTATTATTAAATGTGTGTAAATGATCTAAATAATAATAAAAGTCAAATAATTCTGTCCTGGGCCATCCATACGGTGTCCCCTCCCCTAACAATAGATTTATACTTAGCAACATACTACCATGTACTGGCAATATACTGAATATACATAACTATAAAATTCAAATAATTCTGTCTAAAAATGGGTACAGGGGAACAGCGGATGGGCATCATAAGTCAGCGGACAGAATTATTTAAATAAACAACACAGGAATACAGTTATCTAAATAGGTAAAAAATTGTTGTCAACAACTGTTTGCTTCCGTCCGTAGGACGGGCCGGTTTACTGGTTAATCTATAATATTGGAAATAAATGGCTTACAATAATTTAAACTTGTCAGTGATCGATTTAATTGCAACCGCAATTATTATAGGCAGGCTAAATTAAATATGACTAATTAAATAGTGGAAACACAAACTTTACTATTCTATGAGCACAAAACGACGTTACTAACTGTCATAATTTATCCAAGGTTAGATATTGCTGTTTGTTTTTATGTGTTTTAAAAGTGTAAAATATAGGAATATATCGACTTTCGTAATTGGTGCTGGACATATTCTAAATTACTTAAGTCGTTCAAGCATGTCACCCAATATTATTTACAACATTTAACTGCTTTAGATCTACAATCTACACTATGTAATAAATTTTAGATTAGTGAGTTCATAAAAACTTTTGATAGGCATTTAAAAATATTCCAATTTGTACACCAATATATAGAAGTAGTTGCAGCCTTGCAAGAGAATTTAAATTAGGCATGTATTATTCGTTTTAACCAAATGTAATAAGCAGACTAGCAACGCGCTCAAAAATAAACCCAACAAAATTTGGAGTTGACTGCCTATCAAACGTGGTGAAGCTCCCAAGTTTTACTCCTTGAACTGAAAAAGAACGTAGTACTACCCGAACCTCTTCTCGCATGTTCCGATTTACCAATACTTCATCTTGTGACATATCCATCAAGATCAATTTAAGTTCATTTATCTTACATGGGATTTCAAATGCCTTGTCAAAAACCAGAATGAAGACCATCGTTGAATTCCAACCGAAAACCACAAAAGCCGCTGCTACTATGGGAATGTCTGAATGGCGAATTGCAATGAAGCAGGCCGTGATAGCTGTGATAAGTAGTAACCATTTTGTGAGAAATACCACAGTGCTGAATCCTACGTTGAAAAGATTTAGATGAAGTTGAAGTTTACGGACATCATTGGTCATATCACGAAGACGACGTGGAGGAACTAAGATCCGATTGCTTCGAAACCTGGTGATATAGGAATAAGTTAAATTTCAGTAAAGATTTGTAAATGTTATTGCAAAAGTTTAGATTAATATCTATGTAGATATTGCCTTTTGATTACGTTGATTTGCTTCTGAATTGCTCCGTGAAAATACTCTGTGAACGTCAGCTCCATAAAAACCGTATAATAAACGAAAGTGTATAACTGAAAATAAAGTATGACGTCAATTAAGATGCATGTTGTTGTAATAATTGAATTTGTTCTAAACTTTATCGGAACCAAGGAGATGCTGTAGAGGTAAAGATCTGGGTAGAATAAGTAAACAAAGAAAATTGCAAAATAATTTGACCAAGCAATAAATGGAAGAAAGAGGACCAAAAGTTTAGTCAGGTGATCTTTGATTGTGAGGGGGGCAATAGGTTCTCCTTCTTCTTCATTGCTTCTTTCGGCATCTTCATCTGCGTCGGTGTCGTTACCTATCACATGGTTACGAAACATATTTATAAAATTACTTGCATTATGTACGTTTCGATATATCTATTGGGGTGTAAATTATGGTCCTTATTTATAGAAATTATTACATGTTAAATACGTCCCATTGTGTGATTCTTTTAAATGCTGAGCTTTGCATTGGATTTCATTGAATAGGAGAATATTCAATTCTGGCCAAATAAATTCACATGTTGCATTTATTGCGTACACAAAAAGACAAAAATCATGAAAGCCGAGCATGATAAGCTGTTGAATCAGTTTACTCGGGTCTGTGTCAGGTAAGTTAAAAGCGACCGCCAAACCTCGCACCAAGAAACAGTAGTGCAAAGCGGAAAGAATCACCCAAAATTTGTGAATGGTTCGTTTTACTTTTTGTTTAGATTCGATTGCTGCTACAATTTTATTACCATTCATAGCAAATGGGAGGATTTTCAAAAAGGTTGCTAATCCAAGCGCAATGTTGTTGAATTTTAAATTCAAAGTCATGTTGCTTATAATATAGGTGTATATAAATATTTTCTTATTTTTGAATTATAAAGATATTTTGGACGATTGTGGACTTTGGTGCCGATTCGTTTTTGTGATTTGAAAAAGCTAATACTCTGACAAGTTTGTAATCCTCAGACCCTTAGAAATTACAGACATTGACGTTTCAAAGTTTGCCAGTCAAATGAAAACTAATTGAAAGGTATGCTCTCTATATGGGAAGCCAAGCGAATTAATTGAGTCGAATTAGCAAATCCAAAACTTCCAAAAGCATGAGCATAGCACCGTTTACAGGGAAAATACAAAGAAAATTAGTTTGTTTTTATCGTAAGCAACATGCATGTCGTCTGTGAAGAACCAAAATGATCCAATTCCATTTTTATTCAAAAACTAAATGAACTATCAACAGAAAAATTTGAAATAACAGGTTCATCAAAGCATAAATAGAACCTTGTGCATTTTTCAAAAAGTAGGTAAGTGGAATATTTCGCACTTTTTAAAAAGCATGTATATAGAACATTTTACACTTTAAAAAATACCTAATTAGAAAATTTTGACCTTTTCAAAAATATGTAAATAAGACATTGTTACCTTTTTAAAAACATGTAAATAGAACAATTCACTCATTTTAGATCGAAACTTGTCTTAATAAACATTATAAGCATGTTATTTACTGTATTTTTTGAAGATCATTTAAGTTCTAGCATAAATTTGAAATGTGTCATTTTGGTTCTTCATAGGCGGCAGTACTCTTATGATTGTATATTCAAGCAATTATAATTAGTTTATTACGTTGTCACCATAGGAAGCTTCAATTTTGAAAAACATAAATAGCAGCAAATAAATTGCTTATCACAGGTGATTGGAAGCGAAGATATTTGCTGAAATAAGTCTAACAATAAGTCAAGAAATTGCGTTGCATACCCACGAGTTCAATTATATACAATTACCTGTAATTTTTTGATGCTTTCACATCACAATAATTAAAATAAATTCTAATTTTAAGATGGCAATTTATAGACATTATGCAGTCATTACGTTCATAGTCAATAGATACTGATCTCAAGCGCATTTCATTTTAGTTACAATTTTCCATAGTCACTATTAGTGTTTAAAGTTATGTAACGTGTTGAATAGAGGTAGCATGAGAGAGAAAGTAAATGCATTTATTTACACTGGTACTACAATAGTACTTGCCAAGGAGGCACAGTAAAAAATAAAAAAATAAAGTAGTAAAACTATTTAATTATCCACTAATAAGCTGTCCGAACATGGTGGAAGCTAAAATTGTTAGCAACTATAACCGTACTGCTAAAATAAATTAGGCACTTTATTTTCCCAACAAATAATTTATTTAATTATTTAATACCATTTATCCAATGATTTTAATTCCAGTATGCAATAGTGGTTATATGTGTTATTCCAATTTAGGGAAATAGTTAAATTACAAACTTCACTTTAATTCCAATATCTTCAAACATCCATATTTATAACATTAATGATAATAACAATATTGTATAAGCTGCAAATGCCGCAAGCAAAACATATTGCCGGAATATTTCTACCCCGGACATTCCCCCCCGCCACCAGGACATTTTCGCCCCGGACATTATCCCCCAAACATTTTCCCCAACCAATAACAGTCTAGCGACACATGGTCGAAACGGGTTTCCGTGTCCGTCGCGTACAGTTTGGAGCCAGACATTTTATCAAAACAAAATTCACCAAACGGATACTACTGCGTTTGGGTCGACGACGATGCCTCGTCAGCCATTAAGTAGACAGACTGTACGTCGAAGGACATTAAACGCCGGGCTCTCCACATGTGTGGCGACCTATGTCATTAAAGGCTTACTTGGCTCTGTGTTAGTACGGGGTAAGCTAGTCACACGGGGGTTCGTGTTGGGAGAACTGATCAATTGATTAGAAACACCAAACCCCTTACAAATAAAGTTCCTTTGACCTTTGACATTGCGTATGTAGAGACTACAAATAATAACACTACGCCGTTATATGTACATACATTACGTTGTTGATGGATGCAGCAATAAAGCAGTAGCAATTCAGCCAAATGTGATAAGGAGATTAGCAACTTTCTCAAAAATAAACCCAACAAAATTTGGAGTTGACTGCCTGTCGAACGTGGTGAAGCTCCCAAGTTTCACTCCTTGAACTGAAAAAGAACGTAGTACTACCCGAACCTCTTTCCGCAGATTCCGACTTACCAATCCTTCATCTTGTGACATCTCCAGTAAAATTGATTTGAGTTCATTTATCTTACTTGGGATTTCAAAAGCCTTGTCAAAAATCAGAATGAAGACCATTACTGAATTCCATGCGAAAACCCCAAAGGCCATGGCAAGTATGGGAATACTCGAATGGCGAATCGCAGCAAAACAGGAAATGATGGCTGTGAGAAGCAGAGTCCATTTTGAGAGAAATACCACAGTGCTGAATCCCGTATTGAAAATATTTAGATGAAGTTGAAGCTTGCGTACATTGTTGCTCATGCCACGAAGAATACGTGGAGAAACTAAGACCCGATGTTTTCGAAATCTGGTGAAAACAATTTTTATTTACCTGCTATAAGGTTTTTGAAATAATATTGGAACAGGTGATATTTATTGTATTACCTTTTTATTGCAATGATCTGTTCCTGAAGTGCTCGGTAAAAATAAACTGTGAACGTCAGTTCCATAAATAAAAAATAAAAAACAAAAACGTACAACTGAAAATAAAGTACGGCGTCGTTTAAGAAGCATATGGCTGAAATGACTGGCTCTGTGTTCCACTCAATTGGAACCAAGGAAATGCTGTAGAGGAATAGATCTGGAAAGAAATAGTAAACGACAAAAATTGCAATGTAATTATTCCAGACAATAAATGGAAGGAAGAGGATGAGAAGTTTAGCAAGATGGTCTTTAATTGTTAGTTGGACCGTAATTTTTTCTCTTCCTGTGTCGTTGCCTGCAAAACGGTTACAAAAAAAAACAGAAATAGCAGATTAGGTGTATTGTAATATGTATAATACTTATACTAAACTGATAATAAACTTTAGGTAAGTACCATCATCCAATGCCTTTCGGCTTTTTTCAACACTGCACTGAATTTCATTGAATAAAAGAATATTCAACTCAGGCCAAACAAATGCAAATGAAATATTCATTGCATATACTAGAACACAAAAATTATGAAAGCCGAGGATCGTAAGTTCTTGAAGCAGCTTATTGCTTGGATTTGTGTCAGGCAATTTAAAAGCGGACACAACTCCTCGCACGAGGAAACAGTAATGGCAAGCGGACAGAAAAACCCAAAATTTGTGAATGGTAAGTTGTATTTTACTCTTAGTTTTTGAGAGAAATTTATTTTTATTCATGGAAAATGGGAGGATTTTTAAAAAGGTTACAAGGCCAAATGTAATATTGGTGAATTTTAAATTAAAAATCATGTCAGTTAAATATATTTTTGTTTGTTTTTGAATTATGGGGATATGTGTTTGACAAGGAATTGTGAACCCTGATGCAGAAATGATGAATTGTAGTTTAAACTTCTATTTTCTGCAGGCCGTCAAAAGTTACTGACAGACACTTGAAAGTTTTACAGTCAAAGGGTAAAATTATTAAATGTTATACATTTTTTCTAAGGCAAACTGGACGACTTTATTTGGTTAATTTAGTAAACTAGTAATGACGGTTGTGGATTGTAATTAGCGAAATTAATCGTTAACAGGAAAGCACACGTCTATTAAAATTAACTGGTTTTCATTTTAATTGAATTAATATAGGCAGGTACATGATTTTATTGATAATATACTCTAACAACTACCTATGGATTTTATTTAATTATTTTAGCTTACATAAAGCTTTAATCGTCATTTAATGTACAAACTACGTTGTAGCAAATACACAGTTAGTCGCAGGTTCTGAAAACAAAGATATTTTTAGAGCTTGCTTGGTCGGTGTCGAGAAATTTCTTTTCCTACTTTGAGGACGATTATCTACACGATTAATATAGTAATTGCGATAAAAGATAAGTTTTATAACACATTATTACGTTAATTATAATTTTAGCCTGAAAATTTATAGACACTGTGCAACTAATATCTGAATAAGCTCGAGCCTGAACTCAACCAAGTTATTTTTAGTTATTGTTACACTTTTCCATGGCCACTTTTTGAGTTTGAAGTTATGAAATTGCGAATGTGGAAAATGGTCATATTAAAATTAATCAATTTATTTAATAATGCTGTAAACCGTCGGAAAATAATGAAAGCTACATAACTGTTGACAAATTATCGGCTTATGCTACTGAAATAAAATTAGGCATTTTATTTGTTCAGTAATGGCTTTGCATTACATTTGACCACCGTTAAGGGAATTAATAGATGGGACTATTGCAACTTAATTTCAGATACTGTCATGCAATGTATAATTATTTCTACATACAACTTTTTCCACAACTCCGAAAGTGAGTGTGTGGTGCCAAAACAGGCAATTGTTAGATAAGTTAGATTCATGGAGCGAGATGCATGCCAATATTTTAAAATACTAAAAATGAGGTTAATTAAGTAAACAATTAATTTTCAGGACGAACAACATTAGGAATTGTCTTGTATATTTCTGTCACGTTATTAAGAGGTTTTATTCATTAAAAAATTGAATTGTTTTCATAATGCTGTGCATAGAAGTACTTGTTGAGTTAACACTCTTAAATCGCAGTCTCTTAACCCTGGATTAGTTACCGGCACTGGAGGTAAAGAGGTGTTACCCGTATTACGTATTACTAACAACGCTCCACTCAATTTCAAACCCAGAAAATGTCACGCTTCCGTCAGTCTTGAAAGCTAAAATGTAAGGATTGATTCGTAGGGAATTAGACCAAGCAAAACCCGTGGGAGTTGAACTAGATCCAGTATGCCTATGGGAAAAGAAATTAAAAATAATTGCTGCATTTTTATTATTTTTGTGAAAATTTATCTCTCCACGAAGGAAATAAGGAAATCAAAGAATCGCTTTACGGTATTCGCGCGGAGAATCAAATGAAAATAAGTCAAACTCCATACCTTCCCTCTACCCTCCAAACCAAGTCCGATGAAAACTTCCAAATGGACAACACGTCATAACTTTCCTCAAATTCATATCTTGTCACCGTCAATGAAGAAGCCGGGAGGGATGGCTGAACAACGATGGAAGTCCTCTCAGAATTGTCGTAATTTCCCGATAGAGGATACCTACGGTTTCCGCTGGAGCCCGTGAGGAAAATGTTTGTAAAGTTGTAACTTTGGCTTGGGCTACTGCTGCTGTTAGTTTGAGATTGAAATTCCAAATGGAATCCCTTAGAATTAGCTCTAATTCCTGGGGATGTGACGAAGTGAATAAAAGCAACTGGACTTGGAATCTGGATCGTTTGAGGGGTTCCGGCAGATACGCGACTGCAAATAATTAACATTTTAAGCTGTTCACTACTTCCTATAATAACTTCAAACTGTCTAAAAATAAAAATTGACTTACAACTTCTGCCAATTAAAGGAATTTTCGTGATACTGAGCATTTTCAAAATATCCCACAGAAATGAAATTTGAAGCGCTCTGTTGGAATTTAAGAGCCTTCAATGAAAGGGCTAAGTTGGCTCCACTTTCTGTAGACACTGTCCAAACACAGCTTTCGTATTGACTGACGACTTCTTCAGTTAAAAACTTGTAATTAATGGAGCCAGAGTTGGATTTTAGAGTGCCTCCACAGTTAAACATGACAGTCGGATCTGTAGTACACAACATTAGCTTACAAAAATTTTATGACTGTAGCTCAATTTGGAAAAATATAATATTTTTACAAATAAAAAAAAGTAGAATTTTTAAAAGTTTTTGTAAAATTAATATTTTACCGTCAGTAGTTCTAATGAAGGGAGATCGGGAAGTTGTGCTTCCAAGAGATGGTGTGGGAAGTGTTGTTGAACTGTCATTCTCATCCGTCCCATTGAATTCACCCAAAATTTGAGAAAGGTTCGACTGGGGGAGTAAAATATTTTCCAATGTTCTGTGAAAGGCTGTCAATTCCCGCTCAACACCCCTATACGCCTGCTCATATCTTTGAATTTGGTGTCGGTTTCCACTCATTTCCCCTTCAGCCTGAGTGAGCTTGTTTTCAAGAGCGTCATCTGCTCGCTTGTAGGTGTCAAATGACTGGGACATGGACTGGGGAGACGAGAGGTCAGCTGACGTGTTGATCAGCAGATCGGTCATGTTTTTCCGGATGGACTTGAGGGTTAGGAGAATGTTGTTGAGGAATTTAAGGGACATCTGCGTTTTCTGTCTGTACAGGAAAAGCTGTGTGGCCAGGATGGTGGCGTTTGTATCGTCGAGCATCCCGAGTGAATTCAATTTTTCTTCCAGTGATAAAGCTACTTCTGTCGTTGTGGTTGTGGTGGGTCTTTCTGTTGTCTCCGTTTGTTCTTCAAAAGGGTAATTACCCGCTGAGTAAAGTAATGTAGAGACTTCCTCCGATGTTTCTGGTGTTGCTTCTGTTGTATATCGCTCTTCATAAAAAATATAATATTATGACATTATGATTAACATTGTAAAATAATTCAGCGCACATTTAGTATGACAAAAACATGTATGTACGTAAAGAGGGTTTTTTTAAACTTCTTTAGCTATCAAGGAATTTAAATATTAAACCTTTTATGATTTGTTTTGTCTGTTATACAGAAATAAACAAAAATAAAAATTACCCACCAGTAAATTCTGAGTTATCATATGAAGCTGGGTAATCATCGGCAGAATCATAATCATTATATGTACGTATATTATACGAGGCAGCAGATCTAATTCCGAATGTACTGATCATCATCACCAGCAGGGCTACAGCCATGCTGAGGGATTTCTGCGTTTGTGACAGTTGATAAGTCATTTTAAAGTCGTCGGTGACCTGGTTAATAAGGAAGTGTCAAATAAAGGGTAAGTACAAACAACCTGGATAATATTTTTTAAATTATATTTTTAAGCACATATTTTTAAAAAGTATTTTTTAAAATGCTCACTAATAATTCGATTATGAAATTTAATTACGAGCAAATGAAATAGCATTAACAATAGTAGTAAGAATACAGTACAATGCTGACAGCTATTAGCTTACCAAAAATGAGTGGGTACGTTGTCTTTTGAGTTTTATCTGTCTTCCAGGCAGTGCAACGTAAAAATGTACAAAATTTCGTTTTGGTGTGAATTTTAAAATTTTAGTTGTACTACCTTCGCCACCTTGCCACAGTGAAGTATACATTTTAATGACAATACTTAGTGCTTTTATAGATGGATTAAAAAACCCTAAAAATGGATCTTGTATTCCGACTATTCATGAAGCTACAAGCTCACAATTCACAAGAAATATAAGTCTGGCGAACCACTTCAATTCTTGGTAATTTGTTGTCAATATAGTAAACGAAATACAGCATAGCAAAAAATGTAGAAAACGGGTCTAATGGTAATGAGTACATACGCATTTATTTCATTATTTAGTGCTTTCCCTTGAATTAAGCGTTACCAATAAATTTGAAGATACGCTTTAATTCTTCTATTTCTTCGGAAATTAAAAGTATTTAGAATTGAAAATATCAAGTGATTACAGAGAAGTTGTCCAGTAGGAATTCTTCGTAATTAGAAATCTTGAGCTAGACTTTCCAGCCTAATATATAATTTTATCAGCTTTGAGAGTCAGAAGTCAAAATGATAGGAATCAGGCAGCGTATGTAATTGCATGGATAGGCTGGGTGCCTCTTATTTCCGTAGTATGTGTAGCAGTAGCAGTGCAACGAGTCATGTACATAAGACTCAAAGTGATTCATACTGAGCTGCGATTTTGAAACTGTATCTGCATTTCTGCATACATACTATGCCGCGAGCTCAATCATTGAAATCAATATGAATCTTATCACTAATTTCTATTTCTCAGTATTCTCAGTAGCTTGGTGCGGCAGTAATTACTAAATCCGTATTTTTTGACGTTTACTGCTGCAAATGCAGGGAAGAAGGGCTAAATCATATATGACGAGAGTGCCCTCAGTTAGCGGTCGTTGTGTATGTCTTGACTTTAAAAATGTCATGTTTATTAGGAAATGTTGAATACCACATACAATGTATAACCAGTTACAATACTACTACTACAATACTTCTTGCTATATATATTTTACTTGCGAAAAAATTAAATGGAAAATGGGAATGGGGAAATAAGAATGGCCGGCTCGGATCGGGAACGGCCCGGGTTGGAAACGGGTCAGGAAAGGGCTTTTTCCGTTCCCCAAAACTGAGGGCGGAAACGAAATATTTTCGGAAATGCGATCTCCCGCCGCGAACGTGACCAAATGACAGTCTATAGTCTTAAATGGGGAATGAAAGTCTTTCATTATTTTCCACCAAATGTGATAAGTAGATCAGCAACACTCTCGACCATAAACCCAACATAATTTGGAGTTGACTGCCTGTCGAACGTAGTAAAGCTCCCAAGCTTCACTCCTTGAACAGAAAAAGAGCGTAACACTACCCGAACCTCTTCTCGTAGAGCGCGACTTACCAATAATTCATCTTGTGACATCTCCAGCAAAATCAATTTTAGTTCGTTTATTTTGCTTGGGATTTCAAATGCCTTATCAAAAATCAGATTAAATACCATAATTGCATTCCATCCAAAAACTCCAAAAGCCACAGCTAGTACTGGATTGTTCAAAAACCGAATTACAGCATAGAAGGAAAGGATATTTGCAGAAAGCAGAGCCCATTTTGTGAGAAATACGATAGTGCTGAATCCCACGTTGAAAAGATTTAGATGAAGTTGAAGTTTTCGTACATTATTGCTCATGTTGCGAAAAGTACGTAGAGGAACAAAGACTCGATTGGTTTGAAATCTGGTAAAGCAAAAATAGTTAAATGCAATAATGCAGTTTTTGAAATAAATTGGCAACTTAAATTCATATACAAATAGGACATATAATTATACATGGGTTCTAACAATATTAATATCGATGTATTACCTTTTGATTGCATTTATCTGTTCCTGGAGTGCTCCATGAAAATAAACTGTGAACGTCAGCTCCATAAATACAAAATAAAAAACAAAATTATACAACTGAAAATACAGTATGACGTCCATTAAGAAGCACGTGGTAGAAATGATTGGATTTGTTTTCCACTCCATTGGAACCAAGGTGATGCTGTAGAGGAATAGTTCCGGGTAGAAGAAGTACAAGAAGAGAATTGCAAAATAATTTGACCAAATAATAAATGGGAGAAATTGAACCAGCAGTTTAGACAGATGGTCTTTGATTGTGAGAGGGGCAATGAGTTCTCCTGTTTCTTGGTTGCTTCCTTCGGCGTCGGTGTCGTTACCTACCACAGGGTTACGAAACATATGTTTATAAAATTAATTTCAATATGTACGTTTCGATTAATCTATTAGGGTATAGTGTAAATAATGTTGTTAATTCATAATAATTACATGTTAAATACGTACTGCTGTGTAATTCTTTTAAATGCTTAACATTGCATTGGATTTCATTGAATAAAAGAATATTCAATTCTGGCCAAATAAATTCACAAGTTATATTTATTGCGTACACAAAAAGACAAAAATCATGAAAGCCGAGTACGATGATTTCTTGAAGCAGTTTGATCGGATCTTTGTCAGGCAAGTTAAAAGCCAGCACTACTCCACGCACCAAGAAACAGTAGTGCAAAGCGGAAAGAAAGATCCAAAATTTGTGAATGGTTCGTTTTATTCTTTGTTTTGCTTCAATTTCTGCGACTATATTATTTCTATTCATAGCAAATGAAAGGATTTTCAAAAAGGTTGCTAAACCAAGCGCAATGTTGTTAAATTTTAAATTCAAAGTCATGTTGCTTATAATATAAGTATAACTATATAAAATATTTGCCTGTTTTTGAATTAAAAGGATATGTTGGACAATTGTGGACCTTGGTGCGAATTCGGTTTGTGGTTTGAAAAAGCTTAAAATGAACTATGTGTGATTTTGAGACCATCAAAAGTTACTCATACACGTTTGAAAGTTTGACAGTCAAATGAAAAATAATGGAAACGTATATTTCCTATAGGGAGCGAAGCGATTTTATTCGAGTCAAATTAGCAACCTATCGGAAATCATGAAGATTTTTGAGTGAAATTTATAAATAATTCGTTTTCCAGGAAACTGCATACTAGCATACTTACAAAATTATTTCGCTTTGATCTCAAGGAACATGCATATTACCTTTATTGACTGTGTACTCTAACAAATATACATAACTCGTTTATTAAAAGTCGTTACCAGGAAGCTGTAATAATTATTTACATTTTGAAATTGCGCTCCATACCTACGAGGTTGAATAAACACAATTACGATGTTTTCACAACACGCAATAACTACAATTCAAATTTTAACCCGGTCAATTTATAGACATACCTAATCTAGATTCTGATCTCAAGCATTTATTTTTAATTACACTTTCCCATGGTCACTTTTAGTGTTTAAAGTTTTGAAACGTGTTGAATGGAGGAAGTATGAAGTATGCATACAAAACAGTGAAACTATTTAATTGTCCACTAATAAACTGTCTGAAAATTACGGAAGCTAACTGTTGACAAATAGGTTGGTCGTACTGCTCAAACAAAATTCGGCACTTTATATTGTCATACAAATGCCATTTGTCGAATGGTTTTAATTCCAATATGCAAGTGTAAATAAAATTCCAATTTAGGGGAAATATTAAATAATAAACTTCACTTCAATGCCAATATGTCCAAATATACACATATATAAGGGATTGTACGTAAATGATGTCACAGGTAGGGTCAACGGGTCTGCAACTTGGGCATTGATGACAACCCATATGCTAAAAAAGTCATTTACGCAATGGATAAGCGTATGACGGGGACATATAGTGCCCTAGTAATAAAAAAACTCCTCTAAACTAGATCTATTTTGTAATATTGTAACAATCTGCATTTATTTTCAGCCAGATGTGATAAGCAGATTAGAAACCTTCTCAAAAATAAACCCAACAAAATTTAGAGTTGACTGCCTATCGAACGTGGTGGAGCTCCCAAGTTTCACTGCTTGAACTGAAAACGAGCGTAGTACCACCCGAACCTCTTCTCGCATATTCGGACTTACCAATAATTCATTTTGTGACATCTTTAGTAAAGTCAATTTAAATTCATTTATCTTTTACTTGGGATTTTAAACGCCTTATCAAAAATCAAAATGAAGGCAATTGTTGAATTCCATGCAAAAATCCCAAAGACCATTGCAAGTATGGGAATGCTCGAATGACTAATGGCAGCAAAGCAGGAAATGATGGCTGTGAGAAGCAGAGTCCATTTTGAGAGAAATACCACAGTACTAAATCCCGTATTGAAAAGATTTAGATGAAGTTGAAGTTTACGCACATTATTGCTCATGTCACGAAGAATACGTGGAGGAAATTTTTTGTTGATACTATAGTAACGAGCACTAAAATTTATGAAAAACAGAAATTTTTTAAATTTTCAAAATTTTAGTTTTTTTGTATTTTTGACACTTTAAATTGGTTTTTTGCACAAAAATTTCAAAAAAAAAAAGTTTCAAAATTTTGAATACAATTAAATAATGTGGATGAAAAAACCATTACATATACAATTTAAGGCCTTTTTCAATTTTTCGAAAAATAATTTTATCCAATAAAACTCATGAAGCACACCATGTTGTTAAGCAAATCTAAGTTATTTTGGATGCTCTTTTCAAAAAAAAATATGGCGGGAAAATCCGTGCGGATACTTTGGTGCGTGTTGCTCGTAAGTATATCTCTTGGAGTCGTCAGGATTTAGATTGGTCGGAACGATACCGACGACAAAGACGTCGCCGGGACAACATTGCGTGTTTATCGGGCCTGTAATTTCATATGGCTATGTAAGTCTTCTTTTAAGTCATGCGCTTTAACAATGGATTCAGCTGGCAGTGAGGATTGTTGGATTCATTCTCTTAAAAAAGGTCAACCGTGTGCTTGGGGAGATTTTACAGAATTGTAGGGATCAAGATATGCAAGTACAACTGTACTGGATGAAGTAGAAGAAATACCTGAAGAAATATTTATAACTCAAATAAAGAGGATGTTATTGATGCATAACAGCATAACTAGTGGTATTTGTAGTTTAATTAATTTTTAAATTCCTAACGAGTTAGATTATATATATGTATAATTATTTGAATATTTATAAAGTTGTGTATTGGCAATTGAAATTAATTTAAATATGGGATAAAATAATAATTCATTCTTTTCCGCCAAATGTGATAAGTAGATTAGCAACACTCTCAAACATGAACCCAACAAAATTTGGAGTTGAGTGTCTGTCGAACGTGGTGAAGGTCCCAAGTTTCACTCCTTGAACAGAAAAAGAGCGTAGTACTACCCGAACCTCTTCTCGTAGAGCGCGACTTACCAATACTTCATCTTGCGACATCTCCAGCAAAATCAATTTTAGTTCATTTATCTTGCCTGGGATTTCAAACGCCTTATCAAAAATCAGAATAAACACCATAGTTCCATTCCATGCAAAAACTCCGAAAACCATAGCTAGTACTGGACTGTTCAAAAACCGAATTACAGCATAGAAGGAAATGATATTTGCGAAAAGAAGAGACCATTTTGAGAGAAATACCACAGTGCTGAATCCCACGTTGAAAAGATTTAGATGAAGTTGAAGTTTTCGTACATTGTTGCTAATGTAACGAAAAGTACGTAGAGAAACAAAGATATGATTGGTTTGAAATCTGCATTAAAGTAATAAATTTTATTACAATACAATTGTTGCAATAAAAAAGCAACGTATGGTTTTGAAAATATTTATATAGGAGCGTTACCTTTTGATTACATTAATCTGTTCCTGCAATGCTCCGTGAAAATAAACTGTGAACGTCAATTCCATATATAAGAAATAAAAAACAAAAGTATACAACTGAAAATGCAGCATGACGTCAATTAAGAGGCACGTGGTAGAAATGATTGGATTTGTTTTCCACTCCATCGGAACCAAGGAGATGCTGTAGAGGAATAGACTTGGGTAGAAGAAGTGCACGAATAAAACTAAAAAGTAATTTGACCAAGCAAGAAATGGAAGAAAGAGAACCAGAAGTTTAGCCAGGTGGTCTTTAATAGTGACGGCAGCAACATTTTCTCTAGGAATGTTACGTGTTGTTCTAAGTCGTTTAACATAGCACTGAATTTCATTGAACAAGAGAACATTCAAATCAGGCCAAATAAATGCAAATAAAATATTCATTGAATACACCAAAATAGAAAAATTATGAAAGGCGAGGACGATGATTTCTTGGAGCAGTTTGTTCGGATCTGTGTCAGGCAAGTTAAAAGCCAGCACTACTCCACGCAAGAGGAAACAGTAGTGCAAAGCGCACAAAATAATCCAAAATTTATGAATTTTTAGTTTCGTTCTGTTTGTCGTTTTTGAAAAAAGTTTATGTCTATTCATGGAAAATGGGAGGATTTTCAAAAAGGTAACTAGAGCAAATGCAATGTTGTTGAATTTTAAATTGAAAATCATTTTTGTTGTATTTGTATTTATTTGCTTTGTAATTACGAAAATATATTTTACAAGAAATTTTGAACCTCTTAAGCCAATTCAGTTAGTTGCTTGGTAAAATTTGAAAGCAACGAAATACTTGTGTTCTGAAGCCATAAAAATAACTGACATTACCGTTAGACGGTTTGACAGTCCAAGGAAAAAACTAAAATGAAAGATATTGATTATATGGGGAACTAGGTGACTTAATTGAGCTAATTTAGTAAACGTATATAATGAGGGCTATGGAGTGTATAATTACTGAATTAATCGTTTTCAGGAAAACATTAATGAAAACAAAAATATGTACCTTCGTCTTAAGCAACTTACAGACATTAGTATAATGCTTTTATTGATATTACATATACCTACATACGTTAATTAAAAAATCTAATTTGTGTATTATGCCAATATACTTAGGTGTAGCTTATATTTAGTTCCAAAATCCTACAATACATAGTACTGGTTTAAATTTTTGTAGTCGATGGTCACATTACCAGTCCAGTAATAATTTAAGTGTCAAATTTAGGCCATACATAGTAACAAATTAAGCATATAAGTCTACATAATTATATAATTTTACAACAATTAAGGCGGCGGTTATGAAAACCAAAAAAGTTCTAATTCTATCTGTAATTATGTGGGTAGTTAATGCTGACGCCAAAGAACCAAATTAAATGTAAATTACCTTAATTTGAAAGTACGCTTTCACAACATTAATTAGGCATTATTTAAAATTGGAATAAGTACAGTGTGCCTCAAACATTTAGGCTCACTATATTTTATGAGATTTACTTCACACATTGAAGCAATTTTGAAGCAACCATTTTTATTAGATGACAACCCATTAGTAAGCATGATTAAATTTTTGTATTTGTTTAGTTGTAAGATATTGCTGTACTTGAATTTAAAAACCCGTAAAGTGAGTTTCGCATTTTGGGACACCCCGTTTTCGGAGTTTAATTTTTTGCATGAGAACCACGTGACCCATGGGGGTCAACCAAAGTGTTATCTTATCATGCCTAATAATAGGGTTTCATCTAAAATAAATATCCTGCCTGAAGTTTGAAGTAAACCTCATAAGATATATGTAGTAAGTTTATCATGTTGAGACACACTGTATGTATAAAAGCCAATATGAACGTATTGAAGTGGTATGCCTAGTTGATTGCAAAAGCAGATATTTGTATGTCGATTAAATTTCAGTATTTATAATTTTGCTACAATTTTTACAATACAATAATTAAGTAGGTATATAACAATTAATTTGTACTTTGCAATGTAGGTATAGAATATAGGCATCGCACAATCATTATCTGAATATAAGTTGAACGTAGAAAGTAAGTATATTACCGAAGTAATGACTTAATTAGGCGCTACTTTAATTCAAATATGTCAATAATAACAATTCTAACTAGTCGTATTTATACCAGCTTTAATAATAGTGCTAGTATTAAAAATTAGTTTGAATACATTTCATTACATATTTAAATGGCACCAACCAAAGCGAAGGTATATAGTCCATCATTTGTTTTTATTTTATCCTTTAGCTGTATTTCCCAATAACTTTTAAAACTTTATTTTACCATTCTTTAATTATTACTGACGGTCTTTTAATCTGCTTCAAGGAAGAAATAAGATTTACAAATATACAAATTTGGAAATAATGTAATTTGAAGCTTAGTAATAACTGCGCTCCAAACCTGATGTATAGCTAGTACAAAAATGGTAGTAATAATTACCTACAGCTGGCCAGAGAGAGAAAAAAAATAGACTTTGAAACTCTATATGAAAAATGTAATCTTTTCACTATTTTAGAACGTATTCAATATTACTCGGCAGTATTTGTATTTAAAAACTTAAAATATGAAGCAATACCTGAAATATTTACAATGATAAAATACGATAACTTGAGTCGTAATAAGTTAGCAACTTTGATTGATAGACCAGCCAAAGAAACTTCCTTTTTTCAAAGAAATAGTATCTTCTGTAACCTTAAAATTTGGAACTTAAAACTTAATCCCTGTTAATATTAGAAACCTCGAAATGACTTTAGAAAAGTTCAAATCAGCTGTATCTCAATGGTGTCTAAATTGTCGTAATAATATATACATTTCCAAATGATACCTTTAAAGTATATAAAAATTAATTCTGATTAGAAACATGTAAGTTTGGGGAGTGGGAACGGTAGTAGTAATTATACTTTATATGCACCACATAGTATGTAACTTTAAGCTAGTCTGATTTACTTAATAAATAATTTAAGTACCGATGCAATAATGACAGTACAATGTGTGTACTATTACAGTCTTGTATAATTCTCTGGGTAATTATAATATAGGTTTACTATTTAATCAATAATTTAGCTAATGTATGTATACAATTATGTTCAATGCTCTAAACTTAACGTTCATTAAGTATTTTTATTCATTTGTTTTTTCTGTATTAATCTAGTTTGTGTTACCGATGGAAGAATGGTTTGTCGCCAAATTGGTTTCAATAACACGTTAATAAAGTTCAAATCAAATCAAAATCAGCTAATTCGGACTTCCTGGTGTAGAAATGTGTATGCATGTCCGGATTTCAGACAAATAATCCTTGTAGTCACTAGTCACCAAAGTGTAACAATAATGAAATAAAATAATATATTTCTTGAAAATTAAAATTAGAACCTCCCGTACGGACCGCTTGATGGATAGAGGCATGCTAGCTACTTACCCACAACCGTTTTGGTAACAAACTCATTGCGCGTTAGTACACAAGTACGGAACAAACAGTAGCGTAGCAGTCCAATCGGCCCAGCAGACATTCTCTGTAACGCGCGTATGACAACCCAGGAAAACCTGAACGTTGGCAAAGTGTTAGATTCATTGCGGCAATGCTGGGAACATGTTGGTCGTTAATATGTGGGCTCCCCAATATCTCCCCAATATCGGGTTAGTGCCGCCAATAACGGCAGAACCACTCGTTGGAAATGTGTGGACATCCCAACATTTTCCCAGAACAGAAATATTTTGCATTTGTTGGGCCCACATTGGCCTGATCACATATAAACGGTATCGGTATTATATACGCAATCTTGAATGGGGCCAATGTCGGAATGATGTCGGTCATTTGGTCATGCGCGCGTTCCATCACTTGAGCAACGGCTATTCCGGCAAGATACTGGGGAAATGTGCGGACTTGCTGTACTTTTCCAGAATGCAAAGCACAAAGCACGACTCAGCATTAAGACTCAACGCATCTTCATTCTACGTGACCATGCCGAGCTGGCAATACAGAAGTTAGCACTAGCTCAGCTCTAGAAAATTCTTTAACTTCAGCAAGATAGTAAAATAGCAAAAAGTATAATAGTGATACATGAGAGTTTAAAGTTTCTAGCAATTGCCGTTGTAATTTAGTAAAATAGTAATTTAGTGAAACATTTCTAAATCCCATAAAAGTAGCAGTTAAGTTAAAGTTACTTCGTTCAAACCTCCCTGTCCCCTGCTAGGAAGCTTTTTAATACTATTTTACTACATCACAACGGCTATTACTAACTATAAAGTTGTTCATGGTAACTAAAGTGAGTGAAGTGATATAATTAAGCCCAAACACTAGTAACTCATAAGTTATAACTAATTTTGAGTTCAAAGTTTTTGTAGTGAAGTCGCAAATATTAATTTTTTCACCAAGTAAACACAAAGACAACTTGTCAATCGTGCGTAATTTGCACAGTTAAAGTTAATAATTGTACATGTATTGTGTCTCATCAAGTGCTTTCAAATACGGTGTAGTCTTGACCACATCTTAATTACTAAGTGCATCTTTCGAGTATGTAGAACTGTAACTGAAATAGTATTAGGAGGTTTACGGGGCTAGGATTATGATGCTGTATATCAGCAACTAGCTTTGAACCATAATGTGGGACCTAATATACCTTCAGATTAGATGAATATTAATGACTATGGATGATTAAAAATGAATGATTTGTATTCGTTAAATGGGCATCATGGCATACTGCATCACCATAAAAACTATAAAGGGATAACGCGGTATGAATGGTAAAGCGCCGTTAACCACCGGCATTCTGCCGATATTGGCCCAGTAACGCATGCATGCCGAACGAATGATGGCACTGCACTGGTGCAATATCTAATTGTACACATTGGGCCGGCTGAACGCCGTTGGACAAACTATGCATTTTGCCAAGCGTACGGGCCCGATTCGAGGCCAACGTTCAGGTTTTCCTGGGAATGGTTGGCATCTAAAAGTCGACTAAACTTTATGCTGTAAATACACCCTATCGTGTGCAAATTGCTGGTAGCCAAGGATAATTCACAGTTGAGTCATTCTTACTTGACCACGAGGTTTGAATTATTTTGTACTGACGGCGTGTTTTTCTTGTTCAGCTTCGGACAAACTTTGCTGTTCTGCTCGGGTAGTGACGGTCATTAACTCTAACTAGTTACTATTAGTAAAGTGAAAATTAAAAGTTTTATATATTTATACTGTCACCTGGGTTGAGGTTTCTGTATAGTTTGTTTACCTGGCGTACTTTACTTGGTATTAGTCGTGCAATGTTACTACAAATTCAAGTATAAATAAAACCTCAACCAGGTGACGGTGTAAAAATATAAAACTTCTAATTTTTACTTTACTAATAGAAAAGCTTGTTAGTAGTTAGAGTTAATTATAAGTTAGTTACAAACGGAAAGTTAACGTATCATTAAGCATCGCTGCCACCATGCGACAGTTACAACATAACAAATTTAGTCCTGAGTCCTGACTAAATTGGTTTCTACTTCGATAATTAAGTGAGTCCTTAATCGGTTCTACATCCCAAGAAAAGTAAAAGTAAGGTGCGTGAGGTGAGGTAGAAATATAATAATAAAATTAGGGATAACAGGACTCACCAGAGATTTGAAGATGTTGCAGTGGTAAACTGACTGAAGTTTAACTTAATGAACTTTTTAATTGTCGCGACACGTTTCGGATTTTGATCCTTTTTCAAGCGAAATAAGTTTGGAATGAACGATTTGTTGGTACGATTGTTGTTTACACTTGTTTGAGGTTGTACGAGCGAACGCTCGTTCGCGAAACAGCTACCCAATCCAATTCGTTCTCCTCTCACCTATCCGTCCTACTAATATCCCACCAAACTTCAAACAAGTGTAAACAACAATCGTACCAACAAATCGTTCATTCCAAACTTATTTCGCTTGAGAAAGGATCAAAATCTGAAACGCGTCGCGACAATTAAAAAGTTCATTAAGTTAATCTTCAGTTTACCACTGCAACATCTTCAAATCTCTGGTGAGTCCTGTTATCCCTAATTTTACCATTCTACATCCCAAGAAGCAAGTCCATATCTGTAAATTTCCTGAATTAAAATTAGCCCGAGTCGGAGGTGTGTATTTTGCTGCCTCAACAGATGTTGATAAACGATTTATAAACCCAGCTCTGCATAACAAACTGCTTGAATGTTTAGTTCGATTTCACATAACTATTATTAACTTATCAGTGTATAAAGTCGCATGCAAAATCAAAGTTGAAAAAACTGCGAGTCAAGTGGTATGTGATATGACTAACTGCGACTGTAACTATGCAGTAATGTCTTGCTAAATAAAAAACCTACGCCTACGTTGCGTGCATTTTTGTTGGAAGTTAGGTCTGGTTAAATAAAAATGCCTTCATTGTCAAGCTTGTAATGTCGAAAAGAAATGCTTACATTATTTTCATTTTCATGCTAATTAAATTAAAATCTCCGGCACCTCAGTATTACTTAAAAAATGACGCATCAATTAAGAATTGTATGCTAACTATAACCTCAAAGAAACAGAAAAGGGAGCGGGGGATGGGGGTGGGGGGGGGAGTGGCTTTTACTGTCAATTAATAGGTATGGAAGAGCATGTCAGCTGGTAGCATGTAATAGGTGGTCTTTCACTAGGCTGTAAGCACGTACCACAGAAAAGCATGCTAATTTTTACGTTCGCACTGGGCTGTCTTCACCTACCACTCTCTGGTATGCCAACAGATGCTAAACAGGAAACTTCAGGTACCAATAGTTGGTAGGCGACACTGTTTTAGTTACCGCCATCCCGCTCCGTTTGGGCTACTTTGTTTTTTTGGAGGTTCTCAGTTCTCGGAGAAAATGTCAGTACTTTGTACGAATGTTTTAAAACTTTTGAATCTGTAGGCGACCATACAACCTATTTCCTAGAATACATACGAATTTTATATGCAAAATCTTAAAAATCCTGCTCGAATAAAACCATAGGTGAAGATAGGTGAAGGAGGGGTGCGTACGCAGCTTTTCGTTAAAGCACACTGATCTCGTGTAATAACAAAATACGTGATTATGAGCATTTTTGTTAAATTCGTCTGAATGAAAGAGAAAAAATGCGAATACAAACTTTTCCTACTTTCAAGGGAAACAATTATATTTGATGCTGGGGAAACGGCCGAAGTGCTGAAAACCCAGGATGCAAAATATAATATGTCCTTTATGGCAAATATGAGAGGAATGAGCGATGGGGAATGATACGTAATGAAGACCTCGTCTAACTACTTACTAACTAAAATGGGTGGGTGAGTTGGTGAGCAAATAAATATCTGTATGCCAATAATCGAATGAACTTATTATTATATCATGCACTAGAATATAATTAGATATAAGCAAGTACACAATGCAATAAATAGAACGTAGGTAAAAGATTAAATTATGTGAATTTAAATTAAATTACGTTTACGATTTATTCAATAAAATGAAAGTGGGAATTATTTTCCCTGAAACAAAATATACCTAATGAAACGATACGAATACTTTTAATGTTGAATCGAAAATAAAAGAAAAAGCTAAGGAATGATATTATTACGAATTCGTCCAATTGATTTTATATATTATAATAATTAAGATACGATACCAGAATTTACACACGTACTTTTGGTCAAAGGGTCGGCTGGGTCATCTACGGATTTGTCACTGATTTCTAATATTATTGATAAGCTACGGGCGAATAATCGTGAATCTAACTTTAAAGATATAAGACTTTCGAAAATAATAAATCAAACGTGATTTAGAAAATAATTACGAATTACGAAAAAGACACAAAATAGAGTCAGAGATATTTTGGTTCAAAATACGAAAGTTACAAAAGCTACGAACGAAATATCGAGAGTACAATTTAGAAGTTGCTAAGGATCGAATGGCGAAAGACTGACTGACTGGGATTTCACGAATCTCAGCTTGAGGAAGGCTCGTCTGAGAGCGTCCTTCTTTTGTTTAAATCTATCCTACGGTATGGAATAGAAAATATACTGTCTGGGATTTTCTTCCCTCGCTCCTATAATCTCTGACCATCAGTCACGTGAGAATTCGGTACCTCTCTCGAGTACTGCTGCATCTTCTTTCCAAGGAGCTCAAGAATTTCCTTTTCAAAATCCTCGCCCTGGTATCGACGTCCGCGCTCGATTGCCAAAATAAAGAATCCGGGAACGATAATGCTTTGCTGAAAAGAAACTTGGTGTGAAAGAAAAACACAAGGTTAAATTCATTTCCTACGGTCACTTTATTTGCAAAAATATTTCTCTGATCCATCGGTACATGAAATCATTATAATTACGAAAAGAAAATTGAAATTAATAAAGGGTTGAGGGTTTTAATATCACGATTACCTCACCACTCATAAATACCAAAACAAATAATAGTGTATTACGTATAAAGTCTTCGGAGATCATCATTACTTCGATTAAGTTAATGGTAGGAATATATAAATACGATTGACTGTTGTTTCCTGCTGATGGGAACGAAATATATGAAATGTCAAATTTTACAGAACATGGCTAAACTATTGAACGTCAAAGAACAAATAAATCAGCATTAATAAATGCTACAGTCAAGAGATAGAAATATTACGAAAACGTTCAAATACTAAATACGAAGCGAATAAAGCTAACAAAATATAAGTACCTAAGGCGGCACACCAAACGTCACTAAACGACAAAGTACCTAAAGTACATAACAACTAATTGTAAATAAATGCATAAATGAAAATTTTACGTCAGCCTCACAACAGAAGGTTGTGGGCGAAAAAGAAACGACAAATTTTCTACAAACGAGTCAAGATATGCCTGCCGCTGGAGACATTCACAATTTTATCGAACTTTGCGACTGGACGACGTGGCGGCCAAGTCGGCTTCAGAGGAGGATAAGTCGGCTCTGGGGAAGGACAAAGTTCGACCTCGGTTTGAGTGCTTCCCATCTCTACCATATAAATCTTATGGCTAATCGGATCCTCCGGCAGATCATCCTCACGTTCACGTTTAACCTGGGGACTTCGAACTGGCTTTGTAAGGACAAATCGGTGGTACGGCCTAGTGTGGAGTTGGACCGCACGCATTTGGATTTTCGTGTAACGCAATACATCCTCATAAGTGTACCGCTTGTCGTGCCTAAAGAAAATCGTCTTTTCTCCGTTTGAGTTTTCAAATTCGCTCCAACTCTTGGGGAATCGGGAATGAGCTTCTTCGTCATACTAATCTTCAGCGTGAAGCATATCCTCAGGTACGATTTCCATTGGACCTTCGTTGTCAGAATCGTCCTCATTATATTGGGGAGGATTTCTGTAATCTAATACAAACAAAATACTCACAAATTTTAACATTTTACTGTTTCGAATTACACATTTAATTCGACGTAAATTATACATTTATGTATAGAAATCACATGAGGCACAAACAGCCCCATGTCGATATAGATATGTGTATATACTATGTAGGTATATACACGTATATTCCTATGCATCGCGGTTAGGACCGCGAAATCCCATATAATGTAAAAACATTATACAATGGACGAGCCCCGTTCATTGGAAATCCACAGGATGTAAACGCGATAAACTCGCCAGCTCGAAACAGGATGTCGATCGCGATAAACGCACCGACATCCAGAGCACATCCTATATCATATCAACACACATAAAGCATAGCCAAGCCGTGATACCAAGAACATGGCCCACCATGTCGTATCACGGGCCGGACGCTTAACCACAAACTTTGCCAGTGCCCATCTATAATACATGGACACTTTTTATTATTATTAATTGTATATCTCTTGGACTTATTATAATTACAAGAATTGTTTTTCTTATGATCAGTTTTCCAAAGAATTGTTTTTCTCATTAGGATCATGTCATCCTACTAAACCACAAACTTCCTTTGATCCGTTGTTTAGCATACAGAAAAATTCATAAAATTGTATTTTTATCCTATGCTATAATTTTTACATGATTACATACACATCCGGTCACTATTTAAGGAGCTGTCCGAACAATTAATAAATCAGTTATTCAGTTATTCACAGACATTCAACAAGTCTTAAACTCACATTCAAACTCCAAACAACTCGAATAAGCATTGCCTTATTTCGCAGTGACCTTATTCACACAGTCAGCCTTGACTACTGTACATACACCTGCATTCATTGCATATAGTCATATATAACGGATTCATTCCAACTATTGGCTATACAACTCATATCAGAGCAGAGATCCAGAATTCAGACATTACATCAACTATATCGAGGAAGATACAAGAAGCCGACCATACTCTACTCATCGGTATCAAGTCGCTTCTTTGTACATGGCTCTCAACTTGAATCGTTACCTGGTCTGATTCACACCTTTGAGATCTCCCGGATCAGCCATTTCGTGTCATTCTTTGTTCCTGACACCCAACGGAATCTCACCAGGTCATCTCTTGTTTCTCCTCATCCTCTCGGCCGTCTGCTCGTGACCGCCCATTGGACCTGCTACACAGTCGTTTCTCGCTCCGCACCTTGGACATTGTGACACTTTCGTCGCTGCGACGTCGAACATTCTGCCCGTATGCCGGGAATATTTTCGTTGCTCAGACATCTTGGGTCTTCTAGCTTGATACATTGGTGCGCCGCCTCACTAGGCCTCTAACGGTCTCCATTGATGCTCGTTCTTGACGATACTTCCTGACGTCTCCGACCCTTGGTTACCCAGCCTCTGCTGTTGCCGCTGCCTATCTCTTTCATTCGAGCCACCGGGGCTCATGAAGTCCTACTTGCCAACGACTATGGTGACTATACTGACGTCTCCGACCCTTGGTTAACCGGACAGTCCGTTCCAGTCTCACCCGTAGCTGGAATTTGTTTGTGAAATTCAACTCGGAGCGCTTCAGCTCACGCCTTGACGGGACATTCAGAAATTTCCAAGGCAACGTATTCAGCCAAGTCTGAAGCGGAAATTCCAGATTTCCAAGAATACCTATTCAGCCAAGTCTGAATCGAAAATTCAATATTTTCCCGGTCCTCGCTCGACCATTGGGCGCTGCGCCTTCATCCGCCGCTGCCCATTTCGGCATCTGCTGCTCGTTCTGACATCCACGAAGACACAGTCTCGCTCTTCACCGCTGTCTGTTTCAGCATTCTCTACGACAAAGTACCGTTCTTTACTAGTGTCCATTACAGTCGCACCTGTAGCTGGATTTGGTTGCTCAATTTACATTGAAGCTCATCAGCTGACGCCTTCGCCATACTAACAACGTCTCCATGGACGCCCGTTCTTGATTGTCTTCATCCGGTTATTCTTGTATTTTGTTTTCTTTTCATTTTAATTTAAGAGGAAACCATAAAGGTTTATTTGCATGGTCATCCAATAGACCTCGAGAATACGTTTACGTCAGCATTATAATTCTCTGCACCAACAAATCTACTCGCAGTGGTTACACCTATGCCAAATACAAGAAGAAATAAGTCTCTTCGGACCCCATCTCCCACTCCAACCATTGTCATCTCCAGTGACGACTCCTGTGACTCATCCGTCTGCATCGTGTCACCCGTGTCCGACGTTGCTCAACCTCCGACACCGACCAGCTCGTTTGCTGAGGACTGTGGATTGGACATCTCTCCTGCTGTTATTCCAGTCGTGACGCTTTCTGACGACTCCATTGACGTGGACTTCGAATCATCTGTGCTATCGTCTCCATCCGGTTTTTTTTGACGACTCCTGTGACAAGGATTGCGACTCCACTGGTTCTTCACGTTCTTGTGCCAGCTATCGCAGGGACAGCTCTGATTCCAGCTCCTCGGACCAATCCTCCGCACGATCACCTCGCTCACCCGAATCAAGTAACTCCATTATTACGCTCGGTGACGCCGCTCCTGGTATCGACGAATTGGCTGCCGTTGCCCCTGAAGGCGACATTCCAGAGGACATTGAAGTTGATCCTGTTGAGGTTATCGCTCTTCCTATACCCGTTCCTCCTGGGCAGGAACTCGTCTACGAAGCCCCATTTGTACCACTGCCTTCGGACGAAGTCATCCTAGAATTAATTTAGGACGAACTTGCCGAAGATTTTTGTCCCGTACGGCAATACACAACTGAAGATCACGCCGACTTTTACTCCTACGGAGGTGTTTTTCGTCCGATCTACGTTCCTGGGATTCCACCTGAGGACATCCAACGTATGCGCTGGAAAATCCCACCGCCTGTATTTCCATTATCCTTGGTTCCTGACAGTACCACCGACAATCGCGACAACTGGTTTGCCCATACTCAGCCTTTTCTGCCCCATCCCGACGTGGACTGCGTCTGCTGTGAGTGGATTTGGCACCCGTCTATTCCGGGTGTTTGCTGCACTATCTACGGCCTTCTTGTCCACACGGAAGCTCGTCATATTAGGGATTGTCAGCATACTACTGTCCACGCGTTCTACAAACGACGTTCCTACCTGGAATCTCGCTACGCCCGTTGGTCACAGGGGAACTTTGTGGAAAGTGACGAGACCATCATCCGGCCCCACGACATCCCATTCAGCGAAGAATAGCTGTCTTCCATGACTTGGTACAATATCAACTGGAACGCTTCCTCTGATATTCCTGTGTGGGTTATTCTTTTCTCGTGCGTCATTATCATCCTCGTCCTTTCATCATCAACGAAGTATTTATTCTGAAAAATTGTAAGTAATTCCGAGTTCCAACTCTTGAGGACTGCCTTACATAATTGATGTCACAAGCGTCAGATAGCCCCGCATCGTCTACATCCACCCCACCTGTAGTCATCCTCCCTACTCTTCAAGAAGATTGTCATTGCTCGTTCCATTAGGACAACGAAGACGATTGGAACGACGACGTTCATACTACAAGCCACTACGGGACCTTCCCTAAGGCCATTGTCCCTCACACTAAGGATTGTCTACACACCTTCCCTCTCTCTCAACTACGCAAACGTGCGTATAAGCACAGTGTTCTCCACGCTCACGTAGTGCAGCAACAACACTTTAAGCGCTCCTTACTGTCTCAACGGCAACCTCCGCCTGTGAACGAAGTGGAACGTTACCGTGAAGCCATTATTGCCCGCAATCGCGTGGTCGCCACCTGGTGCTCTCAACACTTAACATTCAAGGTCAAGTGCTCCTGTTCCCCTTACTGGTGATCCCTGTTTATGGACCCAGCCCCTAGTAACCAAATTGCCGGATACCGCCCCTCCGCCTGCTGCCGTCTCCTCCCAACCAGAACCTACCCTAGGTCAATTATTATTTGAACGTGAGCGCGCTTTGGCTGCGGATAATCGACGGATTCAAGAAGTTATATCCCTTAATCGGATACAAGCCTACGTGTACCCCGTTCATCGGACATTTTGGATTCCGTGTCATTACGCTCGTACCCGATCTAATTGTCTGGACATCTACCTCGAATAACTTCTACTTCGTGACTCCTCATCCTGTGTCATACCCTCTCCTTAATTCCTTCCCGCCCCGCAAGGGGCCCCTAGGAAACCACGTTTTTTTTGGGGTGTGTTTTATTTTTCACTCAAAAGCTCGTGACTTCCTTGGAGCCTAATCATATCATCGGTTCGTGATACCTCAGCTTCTTTTGTGGTGGGAGGACTTACGTATAACTCAGTATACATCAGAACCATGAAATGCCCAAGGACGATGCCAAACCTCAGCCGAGGTCTTTGAGAAGTAATAATTCCAAGGAAAGTAAACGAAGCCCTGCGGTCCTATCAGCCCCAGTAGAAGCCAAACCGAGACGCCGAAAGGAAGGTACTAAGAAAACCCAATCCTCATCATTGTCATCCAAGAACAAGGCCCCTCAACCAAGGACAAGTTCAAATAGAGTGAAATCTGATCAACTGTTCCAAGACAGAGGCGTTATTCCCCAGCCAAACTCTATCTGATATAAGTCGATTGGCAGCCAAACTCTATCTGCCATAAGTCGATTGGCAGCCAAACTCTATCTGCCATAAGTCGATTGGCAGCCAAACTCTATCTGCCATAAGTCGATTGGCAGCCAAACTCTATCTGCCATAAGTCGATTGGCAGCCAAACTCTATCTGCCATAGGTCGATTGGCAGCCAAACTCTATCTGCCATAAGTCGATTGGCAGCCAAACTCTATCTGCCATAAGTCGATTGGCAGCCAAACTCTATCTGCCATAGGTCGATTGGCAGCCAAACTCTATCTGCCATAAGTCGATTGGCAGCCAAACTCTATCTGCCATAGGTCGATTGGCAGCCAAACTCTATCTGCCATAGGTCGATTGGCACCCAACCTCTGCTCGCTATAAGTCGATTGGCACCCAACCGCTGCCCGCCATAAGTTGATTGGCATCCACTCTCTACCTGCCATAAGTTGATTGGCATCTAACTTATTCCTGCCATAGGTCGATTGGCATCCAAGAAGCCCAGCATCCGCTAAGACTCCTTATCATCGCAAGTTGTGGACTACACTTGCTCATCAGAGAGAGACGAAGCACAGTCTCTCTCCAGACATCCAGTCAACACGCCTATTGCCCAGAAGTAGCCCCTAGATAACTGTCTGTGGTTGAGCATGTTCTATATAACTCAATCACACACGCTTATCCTGGTACTGACTCAACTTACTCACCAATCTGACGGCCCATGGTGCCCAGTAAGACATAATTATCTTGATCTGGACAGATCAACGTAGGGAAGAATACTACGTATACGAAAATACTACCCCATGTCGTTATTTCGGGTCTTTGTTGGCCAAGGAAGAAAACCCGATGGTCAAGAAGATATTGCTATTACTGATATCATTGATGACTGTGTATGCTGCGCCTACAAGTGGGACCCACTAGGAAGTGACTTCGTACGCATCACTAACCGATCCATAGAAGGTTGGCTACCCAGTAAGTTTGCAAGACACATTCGAGACTGCCATCACACACACCAGTGGGCAAGACAGAAACGTGACTGGTACTTTGAAGAAAGACATTTTAGGTGGACCGTCACTCACGAGTACAAAGAAAGCGACGGTACCTTTATCTACCCTAGTACTCATCACACGTTTACTACACTTGATATCTCACACATTCCTCCAGATATAGATCAACCAGTTCCAATACTGAGTAACCCCTACAAAAGCAAGGAAAAGACAACTAAAAAAGTTAGTCAAGCTACAAAACGTAGGCATATACCACTACCACGTCAACGTACACATTCTATGTCCACACGTTCTCAATCACAACCGAATGAAGACACCTCTAAAGACGCTTCATCTTAGATTAGGATCACAACTTAATGTATTGATATGTCAAGTTGGGACTCTGACGACATCACTATAGTTGAACGACGCAACACACCGTAACCCATTCAACACAACATTGATATCATTCGTGAAATTTTGGTATCTAAACTACCTGACGTTTGGATAAGACTACCTGGCTTACCTTTACTCCGTAACGACTGTCACTGTACAGACTACATGATTAATCACAGGTTAGCTATTCAATTTCCTACCATTCATACACACTACGGTGACTTTCCTGCATCACTCATACCGCACATCAGCTTGTGCAATCATCTGGAATCTCGCTTTGTTGCTGCCGCACAACGCCGAAGAGCTTTCAGACGAAGGATACGGCATCAAGTAACCAGAACGCCGTTACCACAGCCCATCCCTATTAGTTACTGTATTGGACATCAAACTTACACCAACGAGTGTTGGTGTCGATACCCAATCGAATAAAATATCTTATGTCTCGTTCCAACAGAGCATCAGATCCCTTTGTCCCAGTTCCAGACATTAATAATATCCTCGCATATTTACAAGCTGGCAACAATCAACGGATCCTGAACGTACCCCCAGTGTGTCGTTGCACTCATCAGCCACCGTTTTCTAATACTTGCATCTGCGGAAGGTGGAGTCGACGATTTTACTTGTGGAATCCCCAATTTGTCATTTCAAATCCACAACCTCCCGAAAACAACTGAAGCAGTTAGCGTAGTACTTGTTTCTGGTCCTTCTTCAAATTAACCATCCAACAATGGACAACTTGCAGGATGGTCCCATCGAAGTTCCAGACGCACTACCGACAAACCTCAATTCAGTGCAAATTGACCATGAGTCCATACACTTTGCTCTACTTGCCCGAATAAATTCAATCAAGAATAAAATTCAGAATAATACAGACGATAAAATCAGTTCTGCCACTATAGAACTATATGCCAAGGACCTAGAATTAATGGGTCCTGCCGTGTCAATCCAACACGTAAACTGTTTCAAGTTTTTCCAAAACACCGAAACCATCCAACATCAAACGAAAGCCCTCGAAGAATTTACGCAGTTGACAGATGCCTATGATGCTGTACGAATATTAATTCAGCAGCACAGTCAACCCACAACAGCGATGCCAAGTCAAGTACAAATCAGAACTTCTAACAAGATTAGCATAGGATGCTGTAAATTCTGCAATTCCCAGATGCATCGTATAGCCCATTGCTCCGCATTCATTAATCTTAGCAAGCTACAACGAAATGAATGGGTTGGGAAGAATCAACGATGTCCAAATTGCATAGGTTGTCATGAACTTATAAAATGTACAAGCCATGGGACGTGTAAAGTATGTCACAAAAAACATCATACCCTACTACACAATTACGCATTCTCGTATGCAACACCCCAAGAAAACCTGGCACCCCAACAACATTCTTCACAACTGCACAACTTCCCGACACCCAAGTGAGAATATTCAGGATATCAAGATACTAACTACGCAAAAGTTGGTATCCACAAAACTTTACTGCTAATATATGTTATTGTAATCTTGATTACCATTATCAGGAATCCTAAATTACCAATATACACCACTATGTAACATAATAGGTTTAACATTTTAACATGTACTTTGTTAGAAATTTCTGTTGCAACCTTTGAAATCTTAGCCTCTCTTTAGTTCAACCTTCTTAAGCTGAACTCTTCTCTTAATTGTTTCTTGACGTCTTCACTTTTATCGAAACGAAGTTATGTCCCTTTAATCATCGATATCTTTGATGAGTCCCTTATCAAGCATATTTCTCTACATAATATGTCTAGATAACATTTAGTTTTATCTTGATCTTGATAGATCAACGTGGGGGAGTGTTTCGAATTACACATTTAATTCGACGTAAATTATACATTTATGTATAGAAATCACATGAGGCACAAACAGCCCCATGTCGATATAGATATGTGTATATACTATGTAGGTATATACACGTATATTCCTATGCATCGCGGTTAGGACCGCGAAATCCCATATAATGTAAAAACATTATACAATAGACGAGCCCCGTTCATTGGAAATCCACAGGATGTAAACGCGATAAACTCGCCAGCTCGAAACAGGATGTCGATCGCGATAAACGCACCGACATCCAGAGCACATCCTATATCATATCAACACACATAAAGCATAGCCAAGCCGTGATACCAAGAACATGGCCCACCATGTCGTATCACGGGCCGGACGCTTAACCACAAACTTTGCCAGTGCCCATCTATAATACATGGACACTTTTTATTATTATTAATTGTATATCTCTTGGACTTATTATAATTACAAGAATTGTTTTTCTTATGATCAGAATTCCAAAGAATTGTTTTTCTCATTAGGATCATGTCATCCTACTAAACCACAAACTTCCTTTGATCCGTTGTTTAGCATACAGAAAAATTCATAAAATTGTATTTTTATCCTATGCTATAATTTTTACATGATTACATACACATTCGGTCACTATTTAAGGAGCTGTCCGAACAATTAATAAATCAGTTATTCAGTTATTCACAGACATTCAACAAGTCTTAAACTCACATTCAAACTCCAAACAACTCGAATAAGCATTGCCTTATTTTGCAGTGACCTTATTCACACAGTTAGCCTTGACTACTGTACATACACCTGCATTCATTGCATATAGTCATATATAACTGATTCATTCCAACTATTGGCTATACAACTCATATCAGAGCAGAGATCCAGAATTCAGACATTACATCAACTATATCGAGGAAGATACAAGAAGCCGACCATACTCTACTCACCGGTATCAAGTCGCTTCTTTGTACACCTACTTTCCATATAATACATACGTTCACGAAAATTAATATTTTATTCTTTTCTACGTGCAATGTTAAGCGTTTACCAGAGAAATTGCTTTTCTTGGGGTCCATCACGAAGATAGCTTAGACTACAGATTCTACATTTGGTTCGTTTTCCATCTGGGTGCAGAAAAAGGGGGAAAGGAAATAAAAAAAAATAAAAATAAAAAGTAAAAACTTTCCCATTATATTTCATGGACACAGAACGGTAAAACATTAAACCTACTTTCGTTTTGTGCTTTATATATCTACATTCAATTTTACGTTACGAAAATATTTTGTCAAAGTTAAGGTATTACTTTAAAGCAAAAGTGCAAAGTCATCAAAGTGCAGTAATGAATATATAAATGTGTATTAATAAATAACTTATAATTTATAACCTCTTAGAGACTACGTTCGTATATACATGGATTTTATGCGGTGGAAATTTCTAATTGTGGTTGGGACAATTTCTATACAAGTGCGGTCCCTGACATGAGCAACACAACTTTACGTTCGGAGAAAACGGCTGGAGCCGCTGAGTACGTTTAACAGGACACTCGTCGAAGACGTGTCGAAGATTTTCTCGGAGTCCTCTGTTAATGCAGACGGGAAATTCCCGGATTTTTGGTACGCTCACTTTTGGTACGTATTGTTCAGCTACTTTTTCAGCTGGTTTTTCTTTGATCGAAGCGGCTTCTAAGAATTTTATCGCTCTTTCTTCGTCTTCAATTTTTTTGTGGATTTCTGCAAAGGTTTGCCGAAAAACATCCAACGCAGTTTGACGCTTTTGCTGATCCTCGCCCAATTTTGGATCCTGGTCTTCCATCATTTTCTCGTCGGGACTATCGGGAGCCTCCGAACTTACAACTTTCACTGGACTATCTTCGTCGACGTCCACTAGGAGTAGATTTTCATCCTCGCCCGGATTTATGATCACGTCATCATCATCGCTCGCCATTAGCAAATCGTCTTCGCTAATATGTGACATCTTATTTGCACGCATAATTAATTCAAACCTTTATGATTAGTTATATACATAATATGTTTATTCGATTTCGGCGTTAATCTACATCTTCTACGCTACGTTCTTCTAAGCTACTTTCTTCTGCGTGACTACTTGCACTAAAAATATTATTT
This sequence comes from Dicyrtomina minuta, assembly GCA_949802685.1. Classification (NCBI taxonomy): domain Eukaryota; kingdom Metazoa; phylum Arthropoda; class Collembola; order Symphypleona; family Dicyrtomidae; genus Dicyrtomina; species Dicyrtomina minuta. The sequence goes on along the minus strand of OX461808.1, from coordinate 115,567,359 downwards.
TGGACTTTAATCATTAAGTCTATGAATTTTTCAAAGTCGCGGCTACGGTCATCGTGGAGAATTTGTAATTTACGAAGGTCGTAAATTGACGGATCTAAATTTTTGTTCCAAACTCTTGGACGCAGTCCTCGTCTTGGTTCCGCAGGGACGGGAACGGGGATTTGAGATCTGGACGTTCCAGGAGCGTTTAAATTTTCGGTTTCTACGGACTCTACATTCGTGGTTCCCTGTAAATTACCTTGTACAGTATTAGTATTAGTCGGAGACGGAGTCGCAGTTTTCGGAGTTTTAGTTTTTGAGGGGGTACGAATTTTAGATGGAGATGGCGAATTAAGAGTTTCTTGGGCGCTGTCGAAGCGATCCCAAATGCTACACGTTCTGTTTCTGGGACTTACGTTCGAATTTTTCTGACGTGTCACGGCAGACACGGAACTACTCCCTTCTCCCCCCTGTGGGTTTGGAGACAAGCGAGTTTCTGGACTTTCAATAATTGTTTGGCCGTACCATGAGTGATGCGAATTGTCAGTACTGACATCGTCTTCCAGCTCGGGGCAAGAATCATCACTCTCATCCGATAATAAATCGTAGGGCGGAGCCATTGGCGGGAGCTCACGGTGAGCGGTCGCACTGGCATTGTATATTCCTCGAGGAACAACATCCGGAAAAATATTTGTACCATCCTCACGGGGTGGTTCGGTAGGGTCGATAGTAGGCTCTATAAAGAAAACATGATCAGCCTGAGTGGGCTTAAATAAATTAAGCCATTCCATATTTTGATCGACTTCAATTCGAGTTTCGGTGGCGATTTCTGCTACGTCAGGAATGTATGGAATTAAGTTGTGTCCATGTACCATTTCTACCTCAGTAGGTTTTTTGATAGAATTTAAATCAAAATCGGCTGGACACAAAAAATACACATGTTCATTTTCAATGAGACTGTATACTTTGTATGGCCCTGAGTATCGGACCATGAACTTGCTCGGAGTTCCTGTCTTTCGAGTATAATTACGCCGGAGTACTAAATTACCAATGTTAAAATTCATATGCGGGTGTCTACGATCAAACTCCAACTTTCGCTTAAGTTGATTTTCGCATGAGTTTTGATGCGCTTGCATTCGGTGTTTAAAGAGTTCACCAATGCGCATGAGATGCCTCTCGGGGTCATCATCAGATGAAGAGCTTTCGGTAACGGCTTGTTCATACGGGTGAGTAAGAGACCTACCAAACATTAGAAAGTAGGGACTGTACCCAGTACTGCTGTGCTTGGCAGCATTGTACTCGTTCGCAACATGTGGGAGTAAAGTATCCTATGGTTCCTCGGTATCAAATTTTAACTTTTTGAGGATTGAACCGAATGTCGAATTGCTACGTTCAACGAAGGCGTTACTACTGGCGTGTCTAGCTGAAGTGGCAATGCGAATAATGCCATAATTTTCGCAAAATCTAAAATATTCGTTTAAAGTAAAACATGCACCATTATCGGAGACAAGTTCTTGAATTTTGTGCTTTTGGACGAGGGGTTCCAAACATCGTATCGTTTCGTCTGTAGTAGGGCCGGAAGTAGGAAAGAGGTATAAGTATCGTGTACATTGATCAATACATGCGAGAATGTATTGGTGTCCTTTCTGGGTGCGATTTAATGGGCCTAAATAATCAATACTTACTTTAGCATAAGGAAGTTGTGGTGTTATCATGACGTGAAGCGGACCGGAGCGGCTTCGTCGCTTAATGAAGTGCCGTTGACATGTGTCGCAGGAGCGACACACGTCCATAACTAATTTGTGCATTTGGAAGAACCAATATTCTTCTCGTAATGCAGCATATATTTTCTCGTGTCCGAGGTGCGATCGTTCGTGTAAGTACTTAATAGAGTGCTTAACTAAATTTTCTGGGAGCACAGGCACCCATAATTTACCAAATGGTTCACCTGAGAGTCGTTCAAGGATGCCGGAGTCGGGATTTAGCTGGAAATTTTTCCTATACTTGTTATAACCAATGAATTTATTGTCTATGTCCTTACGTAAGGAAAAAATAATTTTACTGATGCGTTTATCATTAATTTAAAAATGTTTCAATCGGTTGAGATCGCCTTTAATTCTATCGCAGTGATTAATGAAATCGTCATCAACGAGGGAACGAATATGGATTGATTTGATTTCAGGTTCACTTTCGTGAGCACGGACACGGTTGTTTCTCGGAGGACGACTGAGTCCATCCGCCATTTCGTTGCATTTTCCGGCGACGTGATAAATCTTCAGGTCATACTCACTGAGTTTCAAACTCCAACGAATGAGTCGACCATTGCATTCGGAAGTATGCAAAATTGAAGTGACCGCCGAATGGTCCGTGTACACATGTACCTTGCGACCAAGTACGAAGTTGCGAAATTTTTGCAAACAGTATATGATTGCGTAACACTCTTTATCAGTCACGGACCATTTTCGTTCTGGTGTCGTGAGAGTGTGCGAAGCGAAACCAAGTGGGCGTCGAAGTTTACCTACTTTCTGAACTAGACAGCCCGCAATCTCGAATTCAGATGCATCGGTCCATAGTTCAAGCTGGGCGTTCTCGTCCGGGAACGCTAAATTCGGAGCATTAGTAATTGCAGATTTAATATTATCAACTGCTTGACGGCAGGCAAGATCGAAAATGAATGGCACGTCTTTCATAAGTAAATGATAGAGCGGTTGTGCTAGCCGAAAATATCCGTAAATCATGCGGCGAAAGAAGTTTGAAATCCCAATGAAACGACGGATTTCAGTCGTGGTCGTAGGATACGGGTATTCTATAATAGTTTTAATGCGATCGGCGTCGATAGAAACACCTTCGGCATTAACTCGATGTCCTAAGAAAATGATGCTCGGAAATCCTATGAAACATTTCGAAGGCTTAAGCTTAATATTAGCCTGTACAAATAACCATAATAATAATTCTAAACGATGTAACATTTCGTCGAATGATTTTCCGCCAAAACCTGAGTCATCTACATATGCACTTAGCCATTTATGAATGTAGGGTTTTAGAATTTTAGACATAGCAGATTGGAACAGTGCGCCACTATTAATAAAGCCAAAAGGAAGTCTTTTATTACGCCAAGTACCGCAGTGGTTAATGTATGCTAAACAGTTTCTACTGTCCTCGTGAACTTCGATTTGCTGGTAGGAGCTTGCCATGTCGACTTGACAATAATGAGTGCATGCAGATAGTTTATTTATTTTGTCTACAATCGGTGGGAGGGGAACAGCTATGGGTTTCACCCTCTTATTTATTTCTCTTAGGGTGATCACTGGGCGCCATCCGTTCGCACCTTTTCGAACAACACGTTGTGGTGATACCCAGTTAGAGTGACACGGCTCTATAATTTGTTTCATGAGCAGGTCATCGGTATCATCGCGACAAACGACTTTGAAAACATTCGATATCGCGGCAGGCGGATTAATGAGGGGCGTTGGATCGAGGAGATCTACTGTCGCTTGGATAGTCTTTCCTGTCAGTGGATCTACGATTGAGGTATGGAAATTTTCGGGTTTCCAACCAAAAACTGAATAACAACGTGAAAGTAAAATTCGGACTTGGCGTTTTTCGAAAACAGACAATCCTTCGTAAATTTAAAATTTATTCCATTCGTCATCCGTAAGATCCTGGCTACCTGGAATTGTGTCGGGGACTGGTTTGGTTTCGTCACCTATAGGGCATTGTTGATTGTCGATATGAACTTTGTTACTACGTACATAACATTTTGGAATCGGGCGATACGTACTAAAAATTCCCTGTTTGGGTAAAATAAAGTCGTCGTCAATACTTGTGGCATGGCAGTAACCAATACCATTTTCAATATCAATTCGGTTCTCTTCAATAAGAGCACCGAATTTATTGAATAAATAAAAATTGGGCTCAACCACGATCGGTCCAGTATAATGTCGATTCGCTGTATAGATGGGAATTTTCGTCAATTCACCTACATTTAATTGTACGGGATGAGTCGTAAATAGTCGTAATTTAAATTTTTAGGCTCGGCTTCGGCCGTGCTGGACATAATAGAGGTGTCAATACTACGTACAGCCTCATCAAAAGAACTCGTAGTTTCAAGTTCGGGGCGAATCGTATTAACACCTCCAATTTGTGTGGGTGTCCTATGGTCAGGCGTGACTACGGGCTTAAAGGGTAAATTCAACGGATTTAAGATTTCGGATAAACAGTCGACAGTAATTTTTCCCACGGCGGATGCAACGGCGTTAGTGAGTGGATCAGGTATAGGTAAGGTTGGTGGAATATTTTGCCGTGAATTTATGTCATTAATATTAGTCATGAATGATGCAATGTCCGATTTATTTGCCTCAGTAGGTTGTATTTTACGTACACGGCCAACTCTACGATTATTGGGTAGATAGGGTCAGGTGCAGAATTTTGGTAAAATTCCAGTTTATCTGCAATATATTGATTGGCTGTCGTGAACTTTACTACACCGAGTCGACAATGAACTATCGCATCGTACGTAGTCATTAAATCCATGCCGAATACAGCGTCATTACTGAAGGAATCAATAACGAAAAATCCCCAAAGAATCCATTCGTCCAATTCTGGGATGTGGAATCTTAAGAAAATAAACTTGTCTACGAAATAGGGAGTTCCAGTATCGATAGATAGAACTGCCTGAATGGGACGACACGGTTGAATTAATTCTGTCATGCCAAGGCATGAAACAGCGAATGGACTGATTGAGCTGATAGAGGCTCCGGTATCAGTGAGAACATTAATGTTCAACCCTTTTCCAGTCATATGCTGAAATGTGAAATCTCGTTTGATTTCTTCACCTAAAAGTCGGTTCGATCGAATGAGGTGGACCTCGTTGGTGTCCGGGAATTCAAATAAAGATTCGGGTACGATGCAGTTGGAAGGGTTCCTACTATCCGTCATAGCGTGTCCCTGTAATTTGCGAAAAGCAATGTCATTCTGTATTGTCTCGTAAGTAAGTACTGCTGGGTCAGTAGGTACACGTAAGTTAAACATTCGCATGTACATGTTATTATTGTTGGGCTGATTATGGGCCATACGATCACGAACTTGATTTATATGTGGCACTACGTCAGTATCATTATCTACTGGCGTAATGATCGTATTGTTATTGTGTGAATTATTGTTTGCTAAATACGGCGAAAATAATTGGAATAAACGAGCAAATTCTTGTTGGGTAGGCATGCCTACGTTCTGTTGTCCTTGATTCGTATTATTAATGTAACCAGAATTGCGATTTTGGTTGTTATTGTAAGAGCGCCTACTATCATAATTGTTTCGATTGTTATAATTATTATTATTACGGTTAGAGTTATTATAGTTATTGGAGTTTGAATTATTTCCTCCTGATCGATACCGTTTCCAACCACTCGCCTCTGGTGGTAATGGAATATTGTTTTCATCCATAAACAGCCAGCACTTCCATACACTATGGCGTGGGCTTTGACAACGAAAACAAGTCGGCCTCCCGTCTGGAGTAACACATGAAGCTTTGTGTTCGGCTGAAAAACTGTTCGTAAACTGGACGTCAGTATATTTATTAGGATTCGTACGATTAGAATTATTATTGTTACTACGATTATTGGTACCGCGATTATTATTATTTCGGTTGTGATTATGATTAGGATGCCCCGAAAAATTTGCAGCATTGTTAATGTCCGGTGCATTAACTATTCTATTGCTACGGGCAAACGCAGGCTTCTGAGCCAATGTGTCGTATGAGTAAGTCTGTTTGACTTGTTGAAGCTTTTTGGAATTTAAATCGATGATGCGATTTAATGTTTTCGTCATATTATCAATCGAAGCGCATGACATTACTTTATCGGCGAGGAGATCCGGAAGTCCCTCAATTAGCAATTTAATTTTCGATTCTAATGGCATGTTGGGGTCGATTGGCGCCATTACTTGCATTCGTCCAGCTACGTAGTCACTGTCACTCATACCAGGTTGGTATAAAGTTTTAGGCAGATCAGCTGCAGCTCGTGTCGACATATGGGCTCGGTCAAATCGTAGGACCATGGCATCCATAATGCGATTCCATGTATTTTCGCATTCGTCTAATTCAGATTCATCTAAGGTGGGAATATAATGAACTTTTTCAGAGTCCCACCACTTTTTCGCAGGGCCTTCGAGGAGTTGATCAAGCGACATAATGGCTTGATATGCCGTAATATTACGCCTCAATATTTCCTTCTTGTAATCGATGAGCCAATATGCAGCTTCTCGCTCACCTTGAAAGTGACCGATAGGCTCAATGAGTTTCTGCTCATTTATCAGACGAATTTGCGTCATGTCCATTCCGCCTGAACATATTTGATAGAAAGGCTGAACGATCGCCGCAATATGTTCAGCTGTCAAGTGATTCGTACTTGGGACTGAAGGAGATGTAGTAGCGTTTACAACATTATTACCACTGGGTTGTGCAGCAGTAGTAGCTGCTGGACCACTTTGTCCATCCTGGCTCCCGGGCATTTTGAATGTGAAAAATTTAGATACGTTTGCAGTCGCTACTTCTATCGGTTTTAATTTTAATTGGTGTCAGCCAGTTACAGGGTTAATAATATTTGAATTGCGTTCGAAAAATAATTCTTCTAATTTACCGTCGGTTTCGAGTTCGTCTACTTTTCCAGCTTTGAACAGATCGTCCACTTGCTTATGGAAAAGTTTAGCTTCACGGTTTAGACGGGTGAGGTGATCGGATTCACTTTCACCAGGTAACCTCTAGAGATCAGCAGCGATGCTTTCTTCAGTTGTTTCCCCGTGTACAGAGAAAGCACTAAAATCAGAAATTTCAACGGCGAGTGGAGATTCGGATTTAACGTCAGACTCCAAATTATGAGGATTTCGATTTTCCTCAGTCGCTTTGTCCTGATTATCAAGAATGGGCTTCTTTGAGTCGGCCAGGGTGTCAATATCTCGGAGATATTAAACTCCCGATTGTACGAATTTAGAAATATGTATATAGGTCCTTATGGTTACAGCTTTGTTCGTTGATGATTTTAATGTATGGATATGTACCTACTATTCGTAATATTTTAATATACAAAAAATGATGTCTATTTGAAATTAGACTTACCAAATCGTAATACGCAACTCGTTAATGCGATTATCTAATTTGGCTACAAAATCGTCAATAGTCGTAGAAAAGAACGGTTTCTCAGATAAGTTCTGCGGCAATCCAAGTATCAATAGTTGAATTTGAAGGGGCGTTCTTAAATTCGGAAAATGAATGGATAAAGCTTGAAGGCGATTTTGGACGTAGGCGTGTGCAGTCTGTCCACGTCGGTATGTCGTAAGAAGTAAAGCTTGTTCGTCCATACGGTATTTAACAAGACATACAATAAATCGGACTCTGGAAATTCAGAGTATTTGTAATGTAATATACTTATCGTCAGTTACAATTCGTAATATTGTACATAGATCGATCTTGCAAATAAGCGATTCAGCGTTTCGATTAAGCTATCGATTGTCATGCAGTTGATAACACGTTGGGCAAAGCAGTCGGGTAGTCCCTAGATTAATACTTTTAATTTGGCTTCGTTGCCAATGTTAGGATTAATCTGAATTAATGCGTGTAAACGATTAATTACGTATTCGTTAGCATTCATACCAGGTCGGTGAGTCGTATGATGTAAATTGTTGAGGGCCATAAACAGTAATACGAGATGAAAAGAAATTATTATGTTCGATGTAAGTTGTCGTTCATACAGGTACCTACTTTTTTTAGGTTTTCGAAAGTACCTACTATAGTATGTATTTATTTATAATTAAATGAAATGTCATAGACTTAACTAATGGTCGAGAAGCAAAAGGGAGTTCCTTCGTTTTCTCTGAATATCCCCACGGTTCGTACCTACAATGTAGTAATGCTTCAAAGCATACTACTTATTAAAGCTATTTATGACTAGGAGTTAATTGCTTAATTTGATTAGGCTACTGTCGTATGTAAAGAATTTTTCGGAGTACGTCGATAATGATTTTAAATGTTGACTATTAAGCAGTTCTGTGCGCTGATTTAATCTGTATCAGCGGAAACGAAAATTCTTCCTTATTGTCTTGTTTAAGTTCAAAAGAGATTAAGGAAATCGAACGAAGATTTCAAATTCCAGACTAGGGTTGATGTACATGCGACAAAAGAAAATCGAGACAACTAATAATTTATCTCGAGACTGTCTGAGTTCGTAGACGAAGATAATCGATAATGGCTATTTTATGTTAATTCGTGGCGACGGCGAAATTAAATTGTATGGTACGATTCGAAAGTTCACGATAAGGTCAGTTAAGTTCACGAATGAGCAATAAGTACGTCAATATAAATTATCGTTAGAAACGGCGTGTTCGATGGAATATGTATTCGTTAACGATGCACGGTAAATGATATGGCCTATGGTCGATGCGGCTCTACGATCGTATAGAAAAGAATTAGATAAATACACGGAAAATCAAAAAGTTCGTAATTTCGTATAAAAATGTATGAAACAGAAAATCTTATGGGGTTAAACTTAGCCTGTGAGATACGGACGGTCGACTCGCGCAACATCCACAATTTTAATGCACTTAAATTCTAGTAAGCGTTCTACGAAAGCAAGCAAAATATTTTATCGTAACGTGTAAAATGATAATATGTTTCGTATAATGTATTATGTACCTTTGATCGAGTTTAATACGTTTGATTAAATCGATTAATCACGGTTTTAATGACGATTCGATGACTACGAACGGAATTGAAATGATACGGCTCCCAAGAATTTGATTTTCGATTGAATTAGGGTTTCTTCCCTACGATCGGATGTAAAAGATTCGAAACGATACGGACGTGGCTCTCGGTCCCTGGTCAGCGATTAAAATTTAGAACTTTTTCACTACGTTCAGTTACAAGGAAGTGATTACTCGGATCAGCTTCAAATAGTCAGTTTTTCTAAACTAAAGAAATAAAACAATAAATTTTAATTAGTACGGATTTCAAATGTTACGATTAATTCCTTGTATTAGCCACTAGTAATGATTTTACGGTTTTATTTTCGAACGAGATGACCTCGCACATGAATACGAAAAAAATGAATGACCTTTGAATTTTACAATTACGACGATTAGCGAACTAAATCTTGGTTTTAACGAATCAAAAGATTTTAACGGACGAAATTTCTAGTACGGTACGATCGAAAATTAATAGTTTACAATTCAAAAAGACGATTAAGAGAACGAACGAACGAATAATGCGTTAATTTATGTTATGATTTTAATTGACCTCAAAAAATACGGATTATGCTTATTTAAGCTTTAACAAATTGAAATACGAAAACGAAAGTAATAACGTTAGACACGATTGAAAAAGTTTCAGCTTACGAATCGAAATGACGAATTAATAAAATAAAACGAACGAAAGAACGTATTAATATATATAACGAAATTAATTGACCTCGAAAAATACGTAAATTAGATATTTTGATTCGGTATTAATCCAATAAATTAAACGGTTGGTTTCTTCGGAAACCTCGATAAGCAAAACCGTGGTTGTAACGGAAGTGCCGGTAATAAATGATCCTACGCGGTTTAGGTTTACGAATTAAAGATTTGCAGACGTGCTTAGGTTTTACGATAGGTTTATAAATACGGGGCTGAATGGAGAATTCGCAAATTCTAATAATAACGACAAAACTCAGTAATAGTACAAAATATAAAGGCAAAAAGTTTTTGTTATGTAGTTTGTAAAAGCCCACGAAAATATAGAAATCTAATATCGCGTTTAAAGCATCTGCAGCCAAGTGGCGAGTCACTGGGTGCATGAGAAAAGATACGAAAACTTACGGTTACCGATTCACAAGTGTAAAGTGGCACTTGGAGATGTTTTCGACTTTATAAGAAATTTGTCACTAACAATAAATAATTCGTCAACAAAAATGATATAATGAGCCTACGTTCAATATCAGCTTCGCACTGTTGAACATCTACTTTCAAAATTTTAAACAATAATACGAAATTTTGAACTTTAAGTTTCGAAACTGAACTCGAATAGTCAGCAAGTTTAGCAATAAGTTTGGAGTGATGAAATACTAGCGGCAGACTGGCTTATCTTTCTGAGCCGGCAAAACTAACGGACGAGAGAAAGTGAAAGGCGTGGGTAATGCTAACTTACCACCACTATTGTCTACTTATAAAATTCACAGTTTTAAAGCTTAACTATTGAGATACACTTCGGCTAGGTGTATCAAATTACCCAATATCGTCACAAAAAGAGCGCAATGTTTTCCGTGGTTTAACACTACGATGTCTATAATTTCCTAGTTTTAGTTACAGTTTACTTCTAAATTCGTAATTATGACGTAACCTACCTTAATTATATTTAATTGCAGTTTACTAGGGGCGCAAGTGCCGCGTTTAATCAACAACTACTTGCTACGACTTCACGCAAGTGTTAATTCGCACTTTTCTTAAATTTTACGGTAACTATTAGTAACCGTCTTCTACTACTAACGCAAGTGTCAGAATCGAACTTGCGGTGACTGGCAGTGCCACAGTTTACACTCACTTTTTTCTATATTAAATTATTCTAACGGTTTCGGACGACCTATCTATTGTTTCTAAAATAATTTTACGTGTCAAACGCGGGCTACGGGGTCAGTATCAAAATACCCCGCACCTTGATTGAAAGGAAAAAAATGCGAATACAAACTTTTCCTACTTTCAAGGGAAACAATTATATCTGATGCTGGGGAAACGGCCGAAGTGCTAAAAACCCAGGATGCAAAATATAATATGTCCTTTATGGCAAATATGAGAGGAATGAGCGATGGGGAATGATACGTAATGAAGACCTCGTCTAACTACTTACTAACTAAAATGGGTGGGTGAGTTGGTGAGCAAATAAATATCTGTATGCCAATAATCGAATGAACTTATTATTATATCATGCACTAGAATATAATAAGATATAAGCAAGTACACAATGCAATAAATAGAACGTAGGTAAAAGATTAAATTATGTGAATTTAAATTAAATTACGTTTACGATTTATTCAATGAAATGAAAGTGGGAATTATTTTCCCTGAAACAAAATATACCTAATGAAACGATACGAATACTTTTAATGTTGAATCGAAAATAAAAGGAAAAGCTAAGGAATGATATTATTACGAATTCGTCCAATTGATTTTATATATTATAATAATTAAGATACGATACCAGAATTTACACACGTACTTTTGGTCAAAGGGTCGGCTGGGTCATCTACGGATTTGTCACTGATTTCTAATATTATTGATAAGCTACGGGCGAATAATCGTGAATCTAACTTTAAAGATATAAGACTTTCGAAAATAATAAATCAAACGTGATTTAGAAAATAATTACGAATTACGAAAAAGACACAAAATAGAGTCAGAGATATTTTGGTTCAAAATACGAAAGTTACAAAAGCTACGAACGAAATATCGAGAGTACAATTTAGAAGTTGCTAAGGATCGAATGGCGAAAGACTGACTGACTGGGATTTCACGAATCTCAGCTTGAGGAAGGCTCGTCTGAGAGCGTCCTTCTTTTGTTTAAATCTATCCTACGGTATGGAATAGAAAATATACTGTCTGGGATTTTCTTCCCTCGCTCCTATAATCTCTGACCATCAGTCACGTGAGAATTCGGTACCTTTCTCGAGTACTGCTGCATCTTCTTTCCAAGGAGCTCAAGAATTTCCTTTTCATGAAGTTAGTATATAGCAAATACGGAGCAACATTATAAAAAAATATTTTGATTTTGGACAATAATTACAATTGCAACTTTTTAACTTTAACTTGCGATTAAATTAGGAAAGTAGATCATTCTATATTTGGTAGCATGGCCGTGCTTAGGTATTTTCTTTAGGTAGCGAAACTGTTTCTTAGGGGGGGGGCTGCGGATATTAAGTCATACGAAAATCGTAATGTTTTACTTTGGCATTAAATGAAAATTTTACAAAAATTGACTTACCCCGTTTTGCCATAACATCAATGCCTTAACATGTAACAAAAACACTGTGACAAGTTTTAATCGGGTTTAGTAAAATAAATACTTTTTATCTTGCATAAAGTCACTCAAGCACTACACAAAATTTTTAATTTCGATATGAATTATTTTCGGTTTTCCGGATAATTCAAATGCACGCCCCAGAATCAGCATTGTAAAATTTCTGCTTTCACTACCCCATCGTTCGAGGGAAGAGCTGCTCTCCATGTCACTGGCAGCCACGTTAATTCCAACGGCTTATTTCGGTCTGGTTCTTTTTATTGCTGAACCTCATAGACTCCAGCTAATTCATACTTTATTTCTTGGTCGTAATCCTAATGAGGAAACACTCACTACTGCGGCTGCTACTCAAAAAATCCCGTTTTATATACTTGAATTCTATATTTTGAACCTGTGGGCGGCTTCCGCAATCTTTGGTATGTTTTTTCAGCTTCTTTTTTTTCAGTCAGTGGTGCAGCACCTCAAATCCGAAGAAAAATATTTATCTGGCATAAATTTAAATGGTACTAACAATAACAATAGACTCTTTTACCATCAATTACTTGAGTCTCATAAACGTTGTCGTCAATTATTTTTAGCCATTTCCTTATTCAATCAGAGTAATTCCACAGTCATTTTTGGATTCAGAGCTAATGGGACTCTCAACTCGTGTGCATCCACGTTCTTGGCCATTAGAGTTTTTCATGGAAATCCCTTGGTGGGTCTTTTTAATGCCGTAGTTGGCTTGGACAACACAATATTTTGTTCAGTCATTTACGAGAAGGCTTTCCAAATCCCACAAAATATCATGGAAGTTAAAATGGAAATTCTGCTACGCTCCGGCACCGGCTCAGCTTCTGCTACTAATAGCGTGAATAGTATTCCACAGCAGAAAGACGGAGGTCACAACAGTTGCGACAGAGGATGGAATAAAATACAAAGTATTGACAGCATGACTGTAAGAGCTAATGTAATGAACTTTCAAAAACGAGTGAGGTCAATTTCAAGTATTGGGATCAGAGTTAGAAGTATAACACCGACTTTTATTGAATTTATCACTGTTACAATAATTGCAAATATGTTAATCAAATTTCGGTAACTCTATGTCTAGCAAACAGGCATACACAGCTAGATACAATTTTTTGAATATCAAAATACATTGTGGAGTTCGCAAAAATAAAAGATTTCATGTTGAGAAGCATGAAAATCGCGTAGCGCCCCCCATACAGTTGTAAAGCAAAGTATTTAAAAGTATTAAATATTAAACTTATAATTAAAATTAATTCTACGATATAAATGAATAGTTTATTTTATATTATGAAGTTTGAACAATTTATATTAACTGTGAGGAACCACAATTATCCATATCTTAGCTAAAAACAAAACAGGAAAAATTAAATATCATCATTCTGAAAACACGTATCTGTACATTGAACATTTTGCACTTCACACATTTGTACTCAACATTTTACCTTTTCTATCTTACCTTTGTAGTTTATGTTTATGTGAAATAAGTTCATTTTGTATCTAGCTTAAATTCGATATAGGCCGCTTTGATTCTTCGCACTCACGGTGTATTACGTACACGCTGTTAAGTCAATATACACAACTTCATCTGCTTTAGGATCAAGTTGAACTTTAATACTTTGTAATCTCTCTGTCATCTCTGTAAACGAAATCCTATTGCCCGGTTCGGTCATCCAGCAGGCCTTCATAAGGCTGTAGCTGTTATTAAAGAAATAAATTTGTGTAAAACATAAAACCTTGTAAACATTTAAACATTAAAAATATTGCAAGTAAATTATATGAAACTTACATTTCAGCGTTACAGAATTCAGGGGATGCAAGCCTATGTCCTGCAGTTAGTTTGTCAACAAACTCATAATCCCATGTCCAGCCAGCGTAAGGTGTGGACCCCAATGTGAAAATTTCATAGAGGATCACACCAAAACCCCACATATCAGACTGAATGGAAAATTTCATATAGCGTAATGATTCAATAGCCATCCATCTCCAAGGTAATGGCACCTATGTATAACACAATATTGTAATTAAGTATAGCCTAATAGCATCTAGCCGGTATTAGTAACCTACCTAGTTCAATTAATTACAAAAGTAATTCCATCCCAGCAATAATTATTACCCTTGACTGCTTAGTGTAGTGAGAATAATTCACTAGCTGACGTGACAATCCAAAATCGCTAATTTTTGCAACGTTATTTCGGGTTAATAAAATATTCCGAGCCGCCAAGTCCCCATGAATAATCTGCAATTAAAAATAAGCATGTCACTGCATACAAGTGGAAGTGGAATGGATTAAAGGCTACTGAACATAGATAGACTTAAAGTTAAAAGGACATAATTTTATGTAGTAATTTAGGGATTACAATAATATTTTCAAACAAAAAAAACATTTCAATTTACATTTTTTGAACTGATATATTTCATCCCGTTTGATATTTGCCGGGAGAGTTCTACTAAATCCGTAGTAGTTAATGAAAACTGATCCGGTAGCGTAATGAAGGTGGATTGGAGGCTATTTCGTTTGCCGGAGTTTAATGATGTGGCGGATAGTCGAGAAGAAGGTGGAGAGGTAAAACTGACTGTACGACGAAATGATCGTTTTTTAGCAGTTAGCAAATCCTGAAATTTATTACTATTTGCTCGTAAAAATTGTAACAAATCCCCATTTTCACAGAATTCCAATGCTACGTAAACTTCACCTGTTAATTTGTATATATTGATTATTTATTTATATGTTTAACAAATTAAGAAATAAGGATCTAATTCTTGGAAAATATTACGATTTTTAATGTTGTCAGTGAAGGACCCAAGTAAAGATGCAATATTTTCATGCCTGCCCAAGTAACCCAGGATTTTTAATTCGGACAGGAGTGCCTTGAAATAAATTATGTCTAATTCCGGTTTGACAGTTTTTACTGCAACTATAACGTCTTCGTCATTAGAGCCTTTACGTTTTATACACCCTTTAAGAACCACACCAAATTCACCGGAACCTAGAACACTTTCTTGATCTGTGTGGCATGATAAAGAAAACAAATTGCGTGTTAACTACTTACTACAGTATGCGCTATTTTATTATTTCATATTATTTTTAAATTTTTTCTTAAAGTTTAGCACATAATTACGTATAACTAGTCGATGTCGTGGTAGTTCATGCTGCCTATTAAAAGGCATTGATTTAACCAAAGAATACATCATACACTCATCAGGCCCGGGTACAGATGCTGCTTCAATATAATTCAGCGAGCTACAATACCCTCCGACGTCTCCTTCAAAAAATTGTCGAACTTCTTCATTTGTGAGCACTTGAATTTTCTGGCGAAGTTTGTGAATATAAATAGAAAGTGGGATTCCTAGTATAATTGCAAGAGCTAAAAAGATAGACACTGAAATCGGCAACACAAGGAAGGGTGGTGCTTCTTCATCTTTGCAATCATAACCTTTTTCAATAAAATTCGAAAACTAAGTATTTATTCCTCTGAAGAAAAAAGTGTAACAAAAATCATTAAAAACATTAATTAAAAGCAAGAGATTAAAATGTAAATAGCTGTAGCACAGCCGTTTTCAATTTTATGAACAAAGTTCTTATACCCGTGTATGAGAACTGAGGTCGAGGAAAGTCCACTTGAGCCTTTTTAAAGGAATCCCGAAGTTCTTTTATGGAAGGAAAAGCTAAGTTAGCTAATTTAAATAAACTCTTTCCAGCCGCCGCACTCCAAAAATGAACAAATTCGCCGATACTTAATTCCTTATCACTAATTCTAGCCTTGTTCTCATTTAAAATGACGAGGAACTTGTCCAGAACTCCAGTCCCGCCCGATCCCGATGACTGGTTGTCGTCACTGTAAATCGGGTAGAACCAGTCCTGCATCCAAAACTTAACTGCACCAAATGCTTGCAATTTTCTGCCCTTCATTGTATGGTTTAGCCATCGACTTGCAGCATGCCGCCTTCCCAGTTTCCAATAAATATCGTACACAATAATGTCTGACATTGGGGCCAGGTCATCGTACTTCACCTCTGCTCCATTTGTATTTTGACTCACACTTTTCAGTATAACTTGAGCGATTTGAATCATTAGAAAATCTGAGTTTGCTTCGTTTTCCTCCCAAGCTTTACTTGAACTCTTCCCACAGTCGATTACATTGCGATAGTTGTACAAGGGAGATTTTGATGAAGCTATCTGATTAAACTGGCCTATTCCTGCATGTAAAATCACGTAAAGATGACTTTTTTGGTTCGTGGTAGTGTCATCGTAATTGTAATGCATGTCCCTGCCACCGGTGCCGGTAGCACTGCTTATTGTTAGCAATGGTTGTTCCTGGACCACTTTATAAGAGCTAGTCACATGTGACCAAGCTTGGGAGGCAAGTTCGAAAGGCCAAACTATGGACGGTATGGACCGATTCACAAATTTATCATAGTAAATTGTGACTAGTTTATCGGTATGCACACGATAAACAATTTCATTGTTGCCGTTCCATTGCTCGTATAGAATTATTGGTTGTGACGTCGTCTGGGCAGAGTTTAAGTCTTAAAATAGTCAATAAACAAAGTTCTTTATTGCTAATAAATTATGCATGCTTTATTTAAACGTGCATAAATTACGTGGTACAAAAATAGGAAAGGAACCTTTTTTTGTGTGTACGCCCGCCATGTAATAGCATACACAGCTTGAACCCCTAACCCTTCCCCCCAAATCTGCCGCGAAATTTATGCACGCTCCGAAATGAGACTAATGCATGTACCCGTTTTCATATTAAAAAAAATTAAAATCGATTTTTCTTACAGCTTTTAGTATGGGAATTCGTATTTGTAAAAAACGAAAAAAAAAATCTATACCTTGCATTGCATTGGCTCGTGTTTTTTGAAAATTCAAATGTTAAGTGCCATAAGAAACACTGATTTTATAATTTAGAGGTTTCAAAATGATACTGTTAATTTTTTTTTAAACTGAAAACGGACATGCACATCCAATCCTCTCATACTTAAATGAACGACTAGGTCAAGCATACTAAATTCGAATATCTACATCTTGTTTTTGAAAAAAACTTTAAAATCACGTCATGCTGTTGCCAGTTGCCCGTTGAGTAGGGTAGATGTGGGTAATTGTTATAATGTGTTGTTATAATAATTGTGATCGCTCAGTTATTACTAAGAAAGCATTAACACTGACAGTAAGCTTCTACCCTAGTTAATATTATATTTTTATGAATTTAAAATTTTGCTTCTTACCGTTGTAGGTAGTGTAGGCGTAGGTAACAATTGAGTACATTTCCTGAGCTTTCCTAAACTGTGCCTCGTACTCGTCATTCCAGTCAAAAGCTTGCTTCGCCAAAAGTTTGAGACTCCTACCCGCTACCCCACTCCAAAAGTGGACGAATTCCCCGATATTTAATTGATGTGAATAATCCCTGCCATTATTCACCTCTGCCGATGCTGGTGCCCCCGTCCCTGTCCCGGTCTCCGTCGTCGGCCAATTATCACTCAGTTGCTTAAAAAACTTATTTAAAACAGTGGCGCCTTCGGAGCTGACATAAATTGGATAGAACCAATCTTTGAACCAAGCCGTTTTCTCACGCGGGAAGTTTTTTTCCTCCTCCATTTTTTGTTGTATCCATGATTTTGCAATTCTTCCTCTATCTTTCAGTCCATTTAAGAAAATATCGAAAAGGATAATGTCGGACATTTTATAATTTGCAACTTGCTCACCCGGAAAGTTCCCCCGGGTTCTGGCCCCCTTTTGAACGAGCAATGCTAGGGGAGCTACTAACTTAATAAGACTGAAGTTAGTTTCCGTTTTCCACACGGCAGCAATATCTCCACAGTCAATCACATTTCGATCGCCAAACTGAGGATCTGCGAATGAGTTTTCTCTCGAAGTGATACAGTTGTAATGTTTTCCTTGGTGCAGGTTAACGTAGAGTAAAGGGTCTGATCCAAATGGCCCATATATCCCCTGGACGTACTCCCATGCACTGGAGAGGTGACCAAAGGGCCACTTCACTCCTCGGTTAACGGAGTTGTCAATGTAGAATGCAACATACTTGTTCACATACACAAGGGTGAGTACCTCTTTGTGACCGTACCAGTTTTCTTTCCACGTCTCGCGAATAACTTGCCGTCGTCGTGTAAAATTTGAATTTGACTTGTCATTATCGCCATTGTTATTGTAAGAGTAATTAAAATTTTTGAATTTCATTTGCGCATCTTGTAGCTCTTTCCGGTCCGATAAGCTCCAGCCCAGTGTTTGAATAGCCAAATACTCTAAATTATCCCCCACGGCTCCACTCCAAAAATGAACAAACTCCCCATCATTCATGTCCGTCACGTAGTTATGGGAATTTCGTTCCCAGTCTGAATATAATTGAGTGAATATGCTATTGAGTGCTGAGGCCCCCCCATAATTTTCATAGATGCGGAGGTACCAGTCCCGGAACCAGTAAATGGCCTTCCGGGGTTGTGGAATATCCCAGAAAGTGGTGAGCCTCTCTTTTTTCACTCGGTCCGCATCCTCGGTTCGATTGATTTTGAGGTAAATATCGTAGAGGAGTATCTCTGACATTTTAAATTCGGTCACGGCCCAACCCGGCCAATTCCCGGTTTCTCTCGCCGTTTTCTGGATGATTGTCCCCATTTCGATCAGGATTTGGTCAAGGTTGGCCGAGTTGTTAAGAATAGTCCAAGAGTTCCCGGACCCGGACCCTGACCCTGGAGCTCGTCCACAGTCAATGACGTGGCGGTTCTGGAAGGTGACATCGGTGTAATTTGACGTTCTTGAAGTTAGTGGAAAACCTACGTGTTCTTTCTCATGGAGGATGATGTACAGCAAGGGGTTCGGGACTGGGCCGAATGGTCCATATGTTTGCTTTGCATAGTCCCACGCTTCGGATACAATTTGAAACGGCCACGTTATATTTGGGTCCACGTCTGGGTCAAAGTAAAAGGCGATGTTCGGGTCGGAATAGACCCGAGTTAATTCCTTTTTGTGTTTTCGTTGCGGGTCTTTATCCGTGCTTTTCCACCTCTCCTTCCATATCTTTGGGGGTGTGAAGCGAGAGCTGATATTTGAATCTAGCGATAAGGAATGGACTTCTGAGGTATCAGTCAAATTTCCCTGTGTCTGATTCTGGTTCTGGTTTTGAGCTATTGCAAAATTAAAATTGAACTGTGTCACCGATGATACTGCTAGGATTGTTAGCAGTACAAATATGTTTTGCTGTCGTAACGGTGCGGCGGGGGTACAAACTCCCATAGTATAGTTACTCTAGCTTTAACTTTAATTATTGTTTCGCTGTGTCTATTTCCTATTGTTGGGTATTCGATCGTAAATTAATTTTTTTTTAATAGTAGCTTGTCACAGTTGACAATTCTCACAGTGTAATAATAATTATTGTAATATTACTTCTGAATTTTAGGGAAATATAAATAACACTCTGAACTAAGCAAATAGTGGTGTTTATATACATGGCAGACTTTCCTAGTTTCCTTAAATTAATATGTATAAATACATATTTGTGACTATGTGGCCTGTGAACATTTTGCTCCTGTGTCAAATTACTAATTTTTAATCGTAAGTAACAACATTTTATATTAATTTTAAGTTTTGCTTTTAAATTCCTTTTTCGTTTGAAGGTTGGGGTCAGTCGGTCAGTGCTACGTTTTTGAAGCTAAACCTCGGAAAAAAATCCCCGTTGACCACAATAAAATTACAAAACTTAATTAATGGGAAAAACACAGCAGTGGCAGTGCAGTTCGTGCCTCGTGGCTCGTCCACACAATAATATTATGATTATTTTGAGTGAGCTTCATCAGTAGTCACAATAACCACACAACCCTAAGTCGCTATATATATATTATATACTATATTAACTATTATGTAATAGTTTTAAATCACAAATCAATTCTGATGATACTGGGAATGTTTGGTTCAAAAATAGATGCACGTTTTTGTCGTTGAAATAACGTTTTTAAGAATGAATAAACAGTTGATTTGATTAACCTTCTAATAACATATTATGTAATACTTTTTGGATGTTTGTTTGCTCCTCCCTTGTGTCGTCAGTAAAAATTTAAAGCAGAATACGAATATGTTCTTCTCGAAATATATATTGTCGTCTATATAACAGTCCTCGTCTATGCTATGGTTTACCTTATAAAAAATTAAAGGCGAGTTGAGCGTGTTTTGTTAGAAGTTGAATGTGGGGACTAGGTATTATATCGATTGGTGTAGCATCTAATGGGTTAAAATGTAAGATCCTTTATTACTATTTGAAGAATTATTTGGTAAAACGGGTTAAGTCCATTTTAAAAAAATGAGATTATTAAAGCTATGGTGAGCAAAGTGGGCAAATTCAATTTGCAATAAAGCAGTAAAGTATTAAAATTATACAAGCTTTACGTAAGTAACGTATGATAATTGCTGAATAAACTTTGTGAAATATTATTCTTATTTTTTTCTTTAATTTAGAATCCCACAAAATTATCGAATGAAAAAACACCCAAAATTCTCCGTCTCTCCAGTGGAGTCTCCACCGTATTCATCAATACATTTTACATCACAATTAATGCAAATGTTTTCCTGTAAGTACCTCACATCTGTCTACCTCAATCCGGACTCACTAGAAATAGAAACTGCTTATTTGCGTTTCGTTCCCCAATGCCGGCGGATTATTAGGGACTTTAGGGATGAATCCGGAACCAGAACAGGAAAATAAAATCCGACGGATTCTCGCACTTTTATTCATGATCTACATCGTAATTTGGTACATGACCAGAGCTCTTCCCTTTCCATACTCTCACATTGTCATTGTAATTCCCTCCTTAGTTGTTTTATCTGTGTAGGTGAGACATGTGTAAATTATGACTATTATGACATCATTACATTTATTTTTTATTGTATCAACGTTTTACACGTTTTTTTACAATAATAATGATTCTTACGTAATTTTTATTATAATTGTGAGCTTCCTATATTTTTTGTTATTTTTGCAGCTCTACAACGTGTGAGCTGACACTGACACTGTCTAAATTGCACTCTGAGAGCTTCTTCTCAGGCATTAGTCAGAGTGAGACTCATTGAGACCGTACAACTTCTATACTCTCCCACTACAAACTTTGCTGTTTTGTAATTATTGGAAGTTAAAAACTGATGCTACTGCTCATTCCCACTTTTTGCACATACGCAGCAATTAAATTCTACATGTGATTGTGGCCGTCGCCCTTGGAGCTTTTGCGCCGAACTCTATGACAGTCTTAACAGTTTTATTTGGGTCATTTGCTCAGTTTTCAGAAGGCTCCTCGGTCGATCATTGTAGCTGAGTGGAGGAGCTTAAGCTCGACAACAACGTACATAATTTCCAAAGTGTGTTACATCCCTCCAAGTTTAAAAAATTAATATTAGTTGTCTGTACTACATGATATATTAGTAATAATGTAGGTATTATGTGAATATTTAAAATTACCTTGTAGAATATAGGACTGTCATTTGTCAGCTGGTATGATGTAGAAACGTACCGTATTTTCTCTAATACAACGACCCGCGTTGTAATAAAACACCGACGTTTACCCCCCGCGTTCAGGCCCGGATCCAAGGGGGTGGCATCCGGGCAGTTGCCCACCCCGAAAAGTTTTAATTCGTTGTAGATAAGACGGGAAAATTCGAAAAAAACACAATAATGTAGTGTATTTTTTAAATTTGCCCACCCCGAAAATAATTCCTAGATCCGGGCCTGCCCGCGTTATATTAGAGACCCGCGTTGTATTAGAGACCTGCGTTGTATTACAAATGTTGCATTTCCAACCACCTATGCGCAATGTAAAAGCATAGCAAACCCCCCGCGTTGTATTGGAGACCCGCGTTGTATTGGAGACCCGCGTTGTATTAAAACTCAAAGGCTGACCCCCCGCGTTATATTAGAGACCCGCGCTGTATTTGAGACCCGCGTTATATTAGAGAAAATACGGTATTTATATTATTTACTTATAATATATTCTTTAAGAATATATTTTTTTTGGCTGGCTGTATGTCAATCTTCTTTTAACCTCTACACAGATTTTGTTTTTGGTAATTTCAAAGCATTTTTGTTGACTTTAAGACTATGGATTTGGTTACAGTAGTGATATAAGTAAGTGACTAATTAATTAGCGTGTAGTTAATACAACTGACCATCACATAATTTGTAGAGCTTATAATTCATTGCGTGTAATTATTAATGTTTACTTTAAATTAGGAAAACTAAAAACAATATACCATAATTTATAGTTTTGAGGCCCCATTATTTATATGTAAGATTACCACTATGTAAATGACGTACTATATAGGTAGGTAGGTGTATTTCTTTCCTATCAAAACTGCTGCGTATATTGCTGCCTATACAACGATGTACATAGGTATTAAATATGCAAAATAATTATATTGCTGTAAAGTTAATTCATTTTATTTTTGGTGGTACTCATTCGGATACTACGACTACGATTTTGACGTTTCCCTTCAAGTGTGGATTTTAAAGCATGGCCGCCTATTCAAATACAAAAACCAAGTAAATTGGACTTATTGGACCACCCTTGTAGATTATATAATCTTGGCCTCCGTTGTCGCATTGAGATGTATCGCATTGACCAGAGGGCACCCTGATGAGACGTAAGTAGTAAGTACTTAAGCACAAGTTCTCGCTTATTTAATCTCCCAACCGTCCGACACCTAAAGGTAATTTGGTAGTTAGTTTCTTGCTTAGCTGATACTGAGTCAAATGCCTACCAAAGAATGTAAAAATATTGCAAACAGTTTTACCACAATTTTGATTTAATTGTTCAAATATACGCCCCGATGGCGCCCATGACGTATAGTATGTATTTACGAAAACTGTGGGCAAGATTGTTAATCAATTTTCATCAAAACGAACTTTATTTCAGCTATTTACAGTTTATACAGACAATTACACAAGACAAGCATTTGCTTAAATAGTTATTATAACAACTTATTCGTTAAGTCGATTTTGCCTCAACCCATACAATTAAATATCAACTATACATCAGTGAGGTTCGCTGTTGGTGGGGAAGGGAGAAGGTTGTGTGCTCTCGAGCTCTCGTCCTTCTCCCTTGCTAACATTGAACCAATATATACTCCAAGTATAGCGGACTCGGTTTGGGATTTTTCTGGGTTGAGAGTGAGTGAGTGATAAGACGGCGACACGCGATCGGCTCCATGGAGCCTTTTGCTGGTATTTGCTTATCGCGATCTCATCTCGGGCCACGTTGCTCGCAGAGGCAGTGATAGTGGTGGAAGGGAACAGCAGAGGTGAAGGACATTAGTTGTACTCTCCTCATTTGTATACCTTCCTTCATGCTTTCACTATCTCTGCGTTTGTTAGGGGCTGGGCAAGGGAGGGGGGGGGGAGATAGGGAGATTCAGTTATTGGAACTCTGGGGTCGTTGGCTGTGGCTGCTTGTTTCACATTCCTTTCATACGCAGTGAGATCAACCAGATGCATCTGGTGAATCTATTTGCGTTATCTGTTCCGTCGATCTGAATAGAAAGGATCACTTTAGTTGCATACTTAATTCAGCCCAAAGTGGGAGATGGTGCATTCAGCGCATCAGAGGATCCTGATATAGGACTCTTGACTCTTTTGCTTTTCTTAATCCCTGGCCGGACTAGCTGGTCATGGAACTCATAGTATTAAGATAGACTAGCATTAAGTCGGAAAAATCCGAAGGCTACCCACGCGACTGTGCTTGCACAATCCACTTATTGGGTTTGTCCTAGGTGAATTTCCATACAGCAAATTATTCTAATTGGGAAAGAAATGGGTCGATACCGGCCTGGTCTAATGATTATCGAGTGCGAAACTGTGAGCGTGCTCGATATGAAACCCAAAAGATACATACATACATCAGTGAAGTCCAGTGCGCATCAATTATTTCAGCTACGTCTCGGCTCCCTATGTTTTAAAAGCGGGCTTAAATACATACAAGGTGCAATATGCTTTGCAACCCACACACATTTTATTTGCACGCTCTATTTGCCAACTAATTAATTAAGCTTCTATCATAAGGAGACCAACTAAAGTTTCTAGCACAAACGAAAGTATAGTGAGCATCATGGGCTTGTCACAGTAGTACATCCTGGCAATGAAGATTTTATAAGGCTGCATAGCCCTTAATTGATACCCGTAGAGATTCCTTCCATTTCTCTCACCAGATGAACCCACCAATGAATCTGTTGTCCACTCGTCAAGTAGTTTCTCGGACCGATTATTCAGTTCACCCAGATTTACGTATATAACCAGCAGAATAAAAAACGCGAGTCCTGATAAGACACCCATTGCGGCTGCTAAGATCCCTGAACCGCGGATGGCTCCATATAATGCGTAAACAGATATGAAGATCAGTAGAGCTTTTCCATATGTAACGGCTATTTCTAAACCGTAGCATGCGTCTCGCAATATAATGCTCAGAACTCCGTAAAGTCTGAGACGATCCTCTTTATTCCTTAGAAAGATGAACAAAACTGGCTCATGTCGTCTGGAAAGTTTTTAAATCGAAAATAATAACCTAAATTTAAACGTATGAGTATCCTAAGTAGACGGCTTCATCTAATGGAGCAAATACTGCACGTTTTTTTTAATGCATGAGGATTAACACCAAAAAGGGTAGCAAAGGTCATATAATATAAAGGCAGGGTTGTTAAAATATAAATAGATACCCCAATTCAGAAATGAACACATGACCTGCCAGAAGGGCGGGAGATGCCACAAAGAGAATGACTGAAAGCGTTGCAACGTAGTTGTACCTTACAACAAGGACTACGGCGGGTGAAATTATTCGGATTCCCATTTTCAAACTGGAGCTAGCTACTGAGACTGAGATATCTGAGCCAGCGTAACTAGTTCCCGCTTCGGTTCCTCCACCGACACTAATGCTGATGCCTCCTCTGCTTGTCAAAAGCGACGACAGAATCTCTGGGGAGTCCGGCATATAAATGGACAGTGCCACAAATAGAACCCAGAAAATGTTGAGACCAATCAGGAGGATGATGAGAAAGCAGACGCAAAGTTTCATTAGAAGCGGTGTCTTGGCTCCAGTTTTTATGCTGCCACCTAAAACATTTTTTTAAGTTTATTATTAAACTTTCATGATAAATCCCATAAGAAAAAAAAGTATTTTACAATCTAAACGCATGCACAGTCTCACAAGGGAATGGTTTCACATGGTACCCGTCGATTTCAAAAAGTTATATGTATGTATGTATGTATGTATGAGTTTAGAGATTTTCAACCAGAGGTTATATCCCACTCAACTTTACTGTGTGATTTGAAGTTCCCGCGAAGTAGTATTATACTAAATCGCATTGGGCTTCGCATCGTATTTTACTTTACTTTAATTACCTACACTTGTAGTATTTGGATAAGTCGCTACTTGCTGCGGACCACTTGGCGATAATTTATTTAGTATCCTTATTCAGGAGCTATTTCAACTTTCCGCCCAAGATTGCTCTTGGGCGAGGAGGAGCGGTTGGGTATCGATCAAGTAGGCAGAGTTCATCACGCTCTGACTAAATGAAATACTTACGCCCGCTTGCACACCCCGCCAGTTAGCCCTCCAATCCTCCACGAGGGAAAGTACAGCAGCTACTTACAGAATGGATTGGAAAGATATATTGAGTTGTCATATTATGTTCATGCTCACGCTCGGCATTGAGCTGACTCATGTCGTCTATTACTGCTATCGCCTCTGTCTCCATCAGTATTAAACTGATACAGATAAACGAAAGCAAACTCATATACCTTGAACATTCAAACAACTCTCAAACCCCCCTCCCCAAGCCAAGTATTACCACTGTACCATTCTCATGCGAGAGGGTCTAAACTGACTACCGGCTGCGGTTCCCCCGGCGCATTCAAAAAAGAATTAGCCGAGGATTATTTAGGACAGAGCAAGCTCCCCTAAGCCACGAAGCCGGGTTTCAAAAAGTTATATCTACAAAAATCAGGCTACTTTTGAATAGTGGGGATCCAAAGTAACTCGAGTGCATTTTGCGTTGTTCGCCCACAATAGCCCGCCAAAGTTTAAAAAAATTCAAATTTTAATATTTTGCCGCCCTGTAGCTTCTACAGTTCTCATCCGATTTTGATGAAATTTCGGTTTTTGTGATCCTTAGGGTTTATACTAAAAAGTTATTTCAGGATTTTGAAAAATTCAAAAATTTTCATTTTTTTTGAAAAAACGGTGTTAAAAAATTGGGCCTCAAATATGCTCATTTCTTGGATGTTTTTCAAAAAAATTGAAAATTTTCGAATTTTTCAAAATCCTGAAATCGCTTTTCAATAAATAGCGTAAGGATCCCAAAAAACGAAATTTCATCAAAATCGAACAAGAACTGTAAAAGTACTAGGGTCGCAAAATATCAAAATTTGAATTTTTTTAAACTTTGGCGGGCTATTGTGACCGAACAACGCAAAATGCACTTGAGTTACTTTGGATCCCCACTATTTAAAAGTAGCCTGATTTTTGTAGATATAACTTTTTGAAATCGACGGGTACCATGTGAAACCATTCCCTTGTCAGTCCCAAAGATATTGCACCCGAAATTTTTAAAATAACCTTACGAATAGACTCTTCAAAAGCCACAAAAGCGTTATAAAAATGTCGCAATTGGTCTTTCCTCACAAGGATTTGAACGCGATTACAGACGGGGATGAAGTAGATGAGGGCGCTGAGTGTCATGTAAACTTTTTGAAACTCGGTCGTGTCATTTGAATTGCTCACTTGGAAGCAGCGGAAGAAAACCCATGCAGAATTTGCAAAGCTAATAAAAATATTGAGTCGCCAGAGTAGCATTGATATTTTATTTGTCACCGTGAATATTCGGTTCTTTCGAGAGTTATAGACATAGGGATGATTGCAAAATATTTCCCCCAGTTTGAACCTCTTTGCTATTAGGGAAAATAATTGTGGGCTGAATAATACTCCGCGTTGGTGGTTGTTACTCATTTTTGTAATTTAGTAATAGTTACGCGTAAAAAAGTTCTTTGAAACCTGGACTAGCTATAATATAAAGTTTATGTATTATAGAACCTGTGTTTTTGTGATGTAGGCCACAACCTGGACAAACTAAATCATTCAAGTTTATATTTAATCAAATAAAAATTCAAAAAGAACCGAATATTTTTAGTTTGATTCGAGTTACACTTTTAAATGTATTTCAGTGTCAGACTTGATTTCACAGTTTATAGACAACTTCGTCGTCGAATAACCTTATCCACCGACTAAAGGATTATTACGAAGTGAAATTGAGCTAAACTTGGAGCTTTTGACTGGTAAATTCAGATTGCACACCCTAACGATCGATAAGTTAGGGGCTGTTTATAAATGATGTCATGAGTAGGGTAAATGGGTCTACGTGGATATTGATGGCATCCCATGTTAAAGATAGCCATTTACGCAATGGTTAAGCTGATGACAGGGGAGTCATATAGCGTACTAAAAATGGAGATATTTCGATGATATCATTTATAGACAACCCCTTATTAAATAATTTTATTCTTAAGTTTCCATCCCCTGTACTTTTATAAAATTTAATACCACTCTTTTTTATTGTATTCAAGCCAAAGCCAAGCGGTGTTTAGTATTTGAATTAACAGTCAGCTGGCATTATCTAGATTTCAATGCTCAGTTTTTATGTATAAATGCTTGAAAAATTTCAAAGTAATAATTAATTTTAAATACAGAGTATATTTATTATTATATACTCAGTATTTAGATATAATTTTCAATCCGTTCATATCAGCGGACCATTCAAGGAGCTGACTGCGACGGCGTTAACTTTCTACGAAAATCTATTCCAAAACCATCATCGTTTATGTGTGAATTCAACCTTTCCTTCGTATTTGAAATACCACCAGAGAGCTCCGTACTACGTAACTATGTATATTATTTGTATTTAATTTGTGAAAGAAAACCAAAATGTCAGAATTTAAATTTTCGAATTTCCTGCCAACACTTAAAAAAGCAAAATTCAACCGGTTACTAACTCAGGGCACACATAATCGATATACCATTCAAACTGGAATGACTAGGCAAATCTAATTAGCTTATAGTTCCTATTCCGGTCGTGATTAGTTTTAAAATGTAGTTAAAATTTTTCTTTTTAAAATTGACCGATTTTAACAAATGATATATTACTATGAAGACCTTAAAAAACTAAAAATACAGTATTAGTGTTTTAAGCTTCTGGCCCATACAAAATTTTTTAGGTGAAAGTTTAAAAAAAGTAACATATATAAAATATATATATAGTACTTGTTTACATTGGTAGTCGCTGTACACCAGTATAAAAATACAAAGTACAATTTCCAGTCATATCTAAACTATCGAAATTAAGCCAAGCATAGTAAACAAATTAAAAAATAAGTATATCTAATTTACAAAGTTAAGGACGGGTTATGAAAACCAAAAAAAGTTCTAAATTCTGTCTGTAATTATGTGGGTATTTATTTCTGAAGCAAAAGAACTGCCTGAAATGTCTATTACCTTGTGAGTATAGGTTATCCCAACATTATTTCAGCGATATTTAAAGTTCGAAGTTCGAAGTTTCGAAGTTCGATATACAGTGAATTCCGGCTATAAGGGACGCCGCCGGACTGGCGAAATCGGTCCCTTATAGCCGGATTCCCTTTTAAAAATAAAATGGATTTCCTTTGTAAGTGAACATAACACATAAGTAACGCATTTGAAATTGTTATTTTTAGTCAAAACATGGTCAAGGAATATACAGTTATGCTTAATAGGCACAAACTACTTGGAATATTTAAAATGGTCAGTTAATGCAGTTTGTTTTGTATCCCCATTAGTTTGGTTTTCACGAACTAGTAAGATTGTGTTGTGTAGTTTTTATTTTTATGATTTTTCTGGAAAATTCCGTTATAAGCGGCCTAAAATACCACAAAATGGTCCAAAATTTCTCCCTTACAACCGGATTATCCCTTATATCGGTTCCCTTAAATCCGGATATTTTTAACACAGAAAGCATAGCGGGCCAACCAAATAGATAATGAGCGTCCCGTAAAGCAGGCTTTCGCTTTAAACCGGGTCCTTTATAACCGGATTCTACTGTAGTAACAAATACATATTAAAGTATCTCGATGATTGCAAAAGCTTTATTTTTATGACAATTATGTATATACAAGTAATTATAATTTTGTTATAATTTTTACAATATAATAATTACATAGGTACATAACATTAATTTGCATATTGCAATTCAGATATAGTCATCGTTCAGTTACTATCTAAATATTCGTTGAACGTGGGAAGTAAGTATATTACAAAATGAAATACTTAAACAGGCTCTGTATAGAGTTTAATTTAAATATGTCTATAATTACAATTAACTAGTCGTATTACCAACTTTAATAATAGTGCTACTAATATAAATTAGATTTTATAAATTTCATTAGGCATTTAAATGGTACCAATTAAAGCGAAGGTTAGTTCATCCGTAATATTCTTAAGCGTATTTCTAAATAACTTTTGAAACATTAGTTTTTTAATTCTTTAGAAACTGGCGGTCTTGTAAGGTACTGCGCACTGCAAGGAAGAAATAAGAACCTGATAAGGACCTTTAAGCTTAAGCTCTATACGCTGATCCAACTGTAACAAGAAGATCAGCATTAACACTCTTAAAACTAAATCCAACAGAATTTGGAGTCGTTCCTCTGTCAAATACACTAAAGCTCCCATGTTTGACTCCCTGAACTGAAAACGAGCGTAGGAGCACACGAACTTCCTTTCGCTGATCTTGCCTCACCAATGCTTCATTTTGTAACATCTCCAGCAAGGCCAATTTAAGTTCATCCATCATGCTTGGTATTTCAGTTTCACAAGCTTTGTCAAAAATTAAAATAAATAGAAATACTGCGTTCACTCCAAACATGACACAGAGCAGGGCCATAATAGGAATCTGGTTTGCAAAGTGGATTGCAGTGAACCAGGTATTTACCGCTACGGACAGCAGGGACAATTTTGTGAGAAATGCAACATTTTTGAATCCCTCATTGAAAAGTTTCAGATGAAGCTGAAGTCTCCGCACATTGTTTCGGATGTCACGAAGAATTCTTGAAGAGACTGGGACGTGATTGTATCGATATCTAGAGAAACAAAAGTTATTTATATATATCGTCTGTGAAGAAGCAAAATGACCCATATCCAATTTTAGCTAGAATCAAATTATGCTATGTCATAAAAACAATATGAAAAACATGCGTCAGTTGTTATTAAGAGTTTTTAAAAAGTGTAAAATGTTCTAATTCCATGTTTTTGAAAAGGTGTAAAATGTTCTAATTCCATGTTTTTCAAAAGGTTCAAAATGTTCTAAATCTATGTTTTTGAAAAGTGTAAAATGTTCTAATTGTCTAATTCCATGTTTTTTACAAGGAGAGTGTAATAGAAGGTGGGTTACTTCCAGCAATGCAAATAAGGGGATCGGCTCCTCTTTATGGTGACGTTTTTTGTTGATACCAAAGTTTTGTTCCCTCGAACAGGAATGTGTAAGTGAACGTGCAAACTTCCACTAACGTCGACTTTTAACCAATAAGATAGTGCGTTTTGCAGCTGCTATGCTATGACTCCACATAGTGAAATAGAAAATAACTTAAACGAGATTTATTTCATTTTTGCAGTTGTTTATTAATTTATTTTAACATTTAACTTTTAACAAATTGCTTAGATTTTTTAAAATTATTTTTGATTTGTATCGTAATACTTCACATGTATTCGCATACGAGTGTGAATGAATTCCCTGATTATTGGCAGATCAATAGTCGGATGCAGCCTATGAATGTGATGTACTAATTTAATAGCACAATAATTAATGTGCTGGTAATATGGATAAAGGTTACGAAATTCGTCCTCACATGAGACTGTACTTGTGTAGATATATTCGTTTGGAATGACTAATCCGCCTCTTGACAGCATTTCAATCCATGGAAAAGACTTGTGTGCAGATTTATTCTGCCCATTTAATTCACTGCTAATGCCACCATATACTAATTTATTTTTTCTACCGAGCTTCCATGCTAGATACCCTGCTAAATACCTTAACGACTCTACATCTACATCTTTAGTGACTGAAGTGTTTTTTTTATTTGCCTTTTATAAGAAAAAAAGTTTAGATATTGTGTCATGTTACAACTTTATAAAATATGCTTAAATTTTCAAAAAAAAATAAAAACGTTGATTAACATGCCACAATATCTAAACTCTTCATGACTCCATCCATAATCGTATTTTGCAGCACTTCTTTCCTTTTTTTAATTGAAATTATTGGAGCGCTTAAATAAGTATTACCACTTTCCCAATCATCCACATTACTTCCGCCAGGAAGTTAAGGCTGAGAGCCAAGTAATGCTAATCGCTTCTGTACCTAAACTCAGGCGCCGTTGGGTGGGAATTGGGTCCACCAAATGAACGGATTCTTGAAAAGAAGCTTTCGAGTAAATCTTGATTAAGACGGAACGTTAATATGTAGTTAACTCCGAATTTACATTTTAATTCTGCAAATAACCCGAAAACTGATTTTATAGAAATGAGAAATCTATTTTGGCACGGCAGCAATGCTGTTTTTAGATTTCCTTTTTTTGTTAGAAACTTGATGCTTGAAATTAAATTGTGTACGTTGTTTAAAGCAGAAACTTAATTTTCGTTATTAAAACCGAATCCAGATTTTAAAGGCTGTTTTAAATCTACTGGAATCCTTGAATTTAAAACATCGACTCCGTTATTTATTATTTAAAAAAAACGGCAATTTGAGGCGCTTCTGGGAAACAGAATTTGACAGGGGTAGCTGTTCTATGGGAAAAAAACTGAAAAGCTGGCCTAACCCTCATACGCTCTGCTCCGGATATCTCTAGAGATGCAGCTGTAAAATTTAGATATAATTTTAATTCCGTTCCATTTGTTTAAGCCATTATCTTCAATACATTTTTGTTTATGATTGTGCCGTCTTTCAACATTACACCGTCGTCAATACGGACAGGTTTCGTATGTTTTATAGGCAGTGCGGAACGTCAGCAAACATTACACGTTTCGACTTGGATCATCGGGATTCGTCAAACATATATTTTGAGCACTCATATCAAGGTCTTTTAAACGACTTCTGTTTTCCGCACCTTAATCACAAACCACACAACATATTATTATTCCAGCTTCTTCCATTTTGTGTAAAACTTGAAATAGTAAACTCTTATTGACGTCTGTATTAAAGCTGTAATATATCGGCTGCTTCCGCGAAGCGCAAACTCCTCTGACCATAACCACTTGCACTTTCGAATGAAAAACTATCTAGTGGAAAGTTGGATCAATCACACTTTTTGAATCGATAGACATTTCATCAAAAGAAATAATTCCTAGCTTGTTGAAACTGTCCATTTTGACGGATGTTGTTTTAATAGCACTAATAACATCAGCTAAAAACCCTTCTTCACATAAGTGGAACTTTAGTGGAACTGTGTTTCGATACGCCATTACACTTACACTACGAATCAACATTGCTTTTGTAATGTCCTAAACAGTCCAATTAACCCTCTTTTTTCCTGACAATTTCTGTTGTTGTGGTTTACTGAATATGAAGTTTAGGAGTAAAATTGTGATTGCTACAGATTTTTGATATAAGAGAACGAATGACTGAGTGCAATCGTAATATTTCTGTCCGTTGTTTCTAAATTATAGTTTATAATTCTGTAATTTGAAGGTTTTCTGTAATTGATGAATGTTCATGATCATAACAGTCACCTTAATATGTAAATAAAAATATTATTATAAACGTGCTTAATTATCGACATGGGTTTTTTACTATGATAAATTATGTAGTGTATAGAATATTATGTACATACTAATACATAGTTATCATTGTGGGAACGCGAAATAGTATCACTCAGCTGTGTAAACTTGTGCACCAAGACCGCTACAAAACCACAATCGAATATAAATGTCAAGGAAAACCCACTCTCATCTGCTTCGCATACATACCGCCAACATCACAGTATGACGATGAAATAGATAACATTTTTATAGACTTCCCTCAACTCCACAGGCAAAGGTGCATCCTAATGGGGGACTACAATAGTAGGACTGGTAGCTTCGAGAACCCTTCAGAGGCCACGCAGCATTTTAGCAGAACCAGAAAATCTTCGGACCTGATTACTAACAAAAGAGGAAAAACGTTAATAGAGCTCATCACAGAACACGAACTAATCATACTAAATGGAAGAACCCCGTGTGACCAGCACGGCCACCCCACTTACGTAGGACACAATGGTAGCAGCCTCATCGACTTATGTCTATGCAACGAAAAAACGATAGACTACGTCGAAGATTTTTCAGTAATCGAATGCTTGGAATCAGACCACCTGCCAATCCTAATTACGATGGCGCATACCTGGCAAAAACAAGCCTGTGCTCTGAATGCAGTAGAGAACAAAATACAATGGAACAAAGAGAAGGCCATGGACTTCCAAAACCAACTCAAAGCAGACAGCACAGATTTGAACATTAACCGATGCGACTTCAAAACCATTGAAAATTTAATCTACCATGCAGCAAGCAAAACTGGAATGCGCACTAAAACCAGTGCTGACTTGAGGAAGAATCATGGCCCCAAGTGGTTCGATAAAGAGTGCAGCTTTGCTAAACGAAATGCCCTTTCTCTCTTGCACAAGTATAGGAATGACACACTACGTAATCAAACAACTAATAACATACTCGACAACCTGATACAAGCCAAAAAAGAATACCGCAAGCTTTGCCAGGAGAAAAAAAAAGCATTCTTTGACACAGTTCAAACAGAAATCCATCACAGTAAAGATTTGGCAGGATACTGGAAGGCAGTGAACATGCTTAGAGACAAACAGTATAGTTTCAAAACTAACAATATTGAAAAATTACAATGGGATTTACATTTTCGATCTGTCTTTGAGACCTCAGACACCGAAATCTTGGAAGTGTGCACACCTTTTGCTCAAGCTCCACTAGATGACCCTGCCCTACTTGATGCTGAAATCACACTGTCAGAACTTTTCAAAGCAATCAAGAACCTTGCCAACAACAAATCGCCGGGAGCAGATGGCATACCCAACGAAGTATGGAAAAAGTTGGACTCAACATCGTACGACTACCTACTTCAGCTGCTTAACAAAGCCAAAGCCGAACAAATACCAAGTGGCTGGGCCGAAATCATAACAGCACCAATTTTTAAGAAAGGCGACGCAGAACTGCCCAGTAATTATAGGCCTATTGCCTTAATCAATACAGTCACCAAGCTATACACCTGTATAATGTCCAACAGACTTAACTCGTTCTGCTTTGCAAACAACACAATATCGGAGAATAAAGCAGCCTACAGACGAGGGAGAGGATGCACAGATCATATATTCGCACTCTACTCCTGCATTCTGAGACAGCTGAATAGACCAGCCCTAAAGAAGAAAGGAAGACTGTATGCGTTGTTTGTTGACCTAAGCCAGGCATTCGACTCCATTGAAAGAAACAAACTGTGGTGTAGACTGAAAGAAGCGGGTCTGAGCGACCAGTTTATAGCAAAAATCAAAGAACTATATGATTTAGCTAAAACCAAAGTAAGGTGCAAGGAGGGTTACACAGACTTGATAAAAGTGATGGGGGGAGTCCTACAGGGTGAAACGCTGTCGCCAACTCTCTTCACTATATACATAGACAAAATTACTGAAATACTCCGAGCAAGTAACATACAGGGAATACAGATGTTCACCTTTGAATTACTCATCCTCCTATACGCAGATGACATCATCCTTCTTGCATCTAACGAACTAGACCTACAAAGGCAAATAAACACGCTCAGCAGCTTCTTCAAGGATAACGACCTAACAGTCAACCTGTCTAAAACAAAAATCATGATCTTCCGCAAAGGCAACAAAATCAGTAACTCCATTAAGTTCAAATGGGAAAGTAAGCCATTAGCAATTGTTAAAGAGTACGTCTATCTTGGCGTCCCCTTTTCGCATAGCGGAATTTTTAATAGAGCGAAAGAACATTTTTTTGGCAAAGCAAGATTAGCGCAAACAAAGCTGTTTGAACTTTTTTACAGAGCAAAACTTAAAGACATAAATATACATGTGAGGCTATTTAAATCTCTTGTCAGCTCGATCTTAATGTACGCAGCACCTGTCTGGGGACTACGCTACAGCGAAGAACTAGAAACCTTTCAAACTATGTTTCTAAGAAGGCTTACGGGAACATCCAACTCGACACCAGGATACTATCTAAGACTGGAAATAGGAGCGCAAAACATCAAAATGCAATTGTTTAAAGCACTTGTGATGTTTCTCCAGAAAATTATGAACTCTAAGGAAGACGGCATAACCAAAAATTGTTATGAAGAGCTATCACAGATACAAGGAACAGACCACAGATACAACTGGATGTTGCAAGTGAAAAAGATCTTTGCTGATGCATCAATGGAAGGAACGTTCCAGAATCTTAACAGCGAGTATTTAAAGCTGCATAAATCTGAAATCTTAGAGAAGTACCGACTTAGCTGTGTTAATATGGACGTACAAAGAATGCAAAGCTGCAACACACTTAAATACTATAGCAGCCTAAAGACCCACGCACTAAGATCGGAATATTTTGAAATGGGATTAGCATGGAACATGGTGAAGTTCATACTGAATCTAAGATCTGGCCTGCCTAGAATTGTCCTTAGGGGAAAGGTCACCAACCTTAACGGAATGAACAGACTATGGAAGCGAGCAGGGACCTCTGACTGCGACTTGTGTGGGAGGGAAGAGGAAGACACCTTCCATGTAATGCTCAACTGTCCACATTACGCATACCCAAGAATCAAATTCCTCAGAAAACTAAGCGACGCAAGACCAGGCAGGAAAAGCCTTATGGAACACATTTATAACAAATACCACAACGCCGAGGGATTTGAACTACTTTTTAATTTTTGGGATACAGCCATCAGGACTCGAAATTTTTACTACGAATGCATCGGAGAGGCCTGACTCCCCTTACCCCCCCCCCTTCATCAAACTACAGATGACTCTCTTCCTCCTTTTTCTATCAAGACACCGAGAGAAAAAGAAAACAATACTCTGATACACATTCACATTATATTATATTTATAACATGACTAAGAATGACTATATTATACTGTGTAAGAATAATTACTAACATGCCCTCTTTTTCAGCCAAGAAATAACCATAATTACATATACTAAATCAAACATATTTATTATCATATCAAACCAAGGATCAATTACCTCTGTAAAGCTAAAAATGTAAATAACCAATGTTGTATGGGCTGCGGCCAAATCGACTCAATGAATAAATTATTATTATTAATATTATTAATACATAGTTAATTACCATTGTTTGTGGAAAATTGGTCAGTAATTTCAGTGGGAATGGAACTCTGTGCATGTTCCTCTGGTTTATTCAAAGCTGTAATACAAACTATTTTGTTAACCTAGTACAATATAAGTATGCATAATTCAAAAGTTTACATAAAAAAGATTGCATAGGTGCAGTCAAAGTGGATTGATTATTGTAAATATTGTCAACATACTATTGTTTTCTACTTGAGCATCTGAGCAAGATTCCATAATCTCTTCAATTTGTTGTTTTTGGTTCCTTTTTTCTAATCTTGACTCCCGGCCGTTGTTTTGAATTTTTGTAGGTCGAAACAAAAACACATGCGGAACTGCTCTAGGTTTTAACCTTTTAATTGTGGGTAATCCTAGTAACTCGTGTTTTAAGTCTCTCTCGTAATCACTACAGACAAAATGATCGGAAAACACTGTGGCTGATTTAACATTTACTGGATCCTGTCGTTTAAATTTTACAAGCCACCAATTGCTAACTTCAGGATCTTTAGGAAATCTATGAAACACAAGATCATTTCCACGTTCCTGTTTTGCTTTAGATGAATTTGTACACTCAGCAATAGCACAAACTAGGCCCATTTTATTGATGTAATTATTTAATTATAGCAAAGTAACAATTAACACACTAGAGATCCTAGTTAGGCCGTTTGAGGATGCAGTGTTGTAAAGACTTCGCGCTCAACTGATATCAACTCGTGACGTCACGCATTTTTCTAAGAAATACTTGATACCCCATGGGAACATTAGCATTGCGATCCATCCCTCCTCTTAGTATTGTATTCTCCTTGGTTTTTCAAAAGTTTCAAAATTTTCTAATTCCATGTTTTTCAAAAGGTTCATAATGTTCTAATTCCATTTTTTTTAAAAGGTGCAAAATGATCTAATTCCATGTTTTTCTAAAAAGTAAAATGTTTTAATTTCATATTTCTGAAAAGTGCAAAGTTTCTTATTTGAATGATTTCATGACATATTTGAATATTTGTGTAAATAGTTGATATTGTTTTCAGTTAAAAATGGATATGGGTCATTTTGCTTCTCCACAGACGATATACTAATTCTATGCAACCATAAGTTTATAGATACTAACAAGAATCTAATTAATAATAATTTAATCTATAGCTTGTATACTTATTATTACTGTCAATCTGTTCCTGAATTGCTTCGTGAAAATATACAGTAAAAGATACATAATTCCATGAATATTTGGTGATAGCCGTTACTGTAGAGTTGAAAGTACAATAAGGCGTCACAAATAAAGCACGTAGTTAAAAGCATTGAATTTTGTTTCCAGCCAATCGTAACCAAGAAGATGCTGTACAAGAATAAATCTGGAAAGAAATAGCCAAGGAGCAAAACTGCCCGGTAATCCGAACAAACTATAAATGGGAGAAAATTGATCAAACGTTCTGCAAGATGGTCTTTAATTGTGAGTTCATTGGCTCGATTTTTCTTTTTAACGATTCTGCCGGCTTCCTTTCCCATGCCATTATACAAATTTTGTAGTCTACTCTTAACACTGCTGTATTTCATTAAATAGTAGTACATTCAACTCAGGCCAAATAAAAGAACAAAGAATGTTTATTAAATAGAAAAAAGTGGCTAAATCAAGAAAGCCTATCAGGGCCATTACATATTTGAATTAATTTGTTAGGGTCTGTGTCAAGCAGATCAAAAGCGAGGACGACACCTCGTGTGAAAAAACAGCAGTGGAGAGTGGAGAGAAAAACCAACATTTTGTGAACGGCTTGTTGTATTCTATTTGGTTTTGAAAAAAAGTTTGTTTTTATTACTTATTGAAAAGGGGAGGTTGTTCAAAAAAGTAATAGTGCGATATGCAGGAATGTTGAATTTGATCGTCACGTTGGTTTTCCTTTTCTGAATCAAGCATATGAGTTATAATTGCCTGTAGAACACGATGAGGATGGGTACAAAAATTTGTTAAGGCAGGGAAGATTACAACAGACCATCAATTAGGACTGATGCGGACAGCTGAAAGTTTCACATCCTGTTGACTGTTGACTTAAGTCAACATATGAACTCTGTCTGAGGAAGCCGTTGATTGATACTGTAACTGTAACAAATGAAATAATACTTTTTTATTTTGTTTTTGCTTAAGCGGCTTAATTCGGTATTCATAGTGTTTTTTGTTTATATCCTTAAGACATTAAAAATATAAACTTGATTATTGTTACCATTATCGATTTTATTTAGTACTTGTGACAAAGTAGAAGCAAAATAGATTAAACTGCGGGCTATATACACGCTTAGAAAAATATGGGCGAGTTAACTACTTTACTGTTAAATTTTGACTGATTTTGTTGTTACTCCGGACTCCGACATCAACGGCAGAAGCTGATGTTAACAGTTTAACAGCGGTCAACAAATATTTCAGTTACTGATTTACCGATACTGCAGTTGTATTAGGCTTACAGAAATTACTAGTAGATCACCCAACAGCTAATCTTGTTGAACGATTTTTCTCGATGAAAAATAAACCCAAAAGTTGGATTCGAACCCGTTACATTCGTCATAGGTAACTTTCTCCTTAACCACTGCACTGGGCTGACATAACACATTGAGTAATGCACCACTAATTTAGCATACATATACAGTGACATAAATACTTTAATAGGTTTACTGTAGATTTTAACAGATTTGCTGTTGGGTTTTTGTAACAGCAGCGTTGTTACACTTGACTAACCGATTTCCCCATGTTGTCAACAGGAACTATGGAAGATTTGTTAAATAATTATTGATAGATTTAAATAATTTTAAATCAAAATAATAATTTTCAAAAATAATTTAAATCTGTAATTAAATTAAAATAAGCAGTGCAATGTAATAGTAATATGAAATCTAGGCAAGTGTAGTAGAGATGAGAAAAATTATGATATTGAAAATGATGGAACGAGATAAAATGATCAGATTGCTTTGAGACTTGGAAAGTGACTCATGTCATTGATTTTCCTCTAACTATTGATTCTCATGATAATGTAAAAATATTAAGGAAAAAGTGAAAATTTATGAAATAAAACCTGTGTATATTTGTATGTAAATATTACTTTTGAGTAATATTTAATTGAACCAAAAATTACTTCAGTGACGACAATAACAAATATATAGTCGTTAACACCCCACTCTGAACTATTTTACAAATTACTGGAAAACCTGTTAAAGTTAACACCTACAGTAAGCCTGTTATAGCGCTGCCGTACGAGACTGCTGTTAAGATCTTTTCTAAGCGTGAAGTAAGTTTGTTTTTGACGGGGTTTATTATAGTAAATTAGTAATAGCTAATCAAGGATATGGTTGTGTCCTACAAGGGCAGATTTAATATGTGTCGAAGCCGTTAAATGTACTGCAGACTATCAAAAAGTACTGAAACCAAACAACTCATAGTTTTACTTACATTCACAGAAAATACTTTATATGCTAATCAATTTGGTAATATTGATTATATTCTCTAGAAAATAGAATGTTTTTGTTTTTAATATCAAAATTATTTATTCATAATTTCTGACTACCCAGCAGCAAAAGAGTTTTACCTTAATTAACCGGAAATAAAAACAAAAACCAATCTATTTTTTTATTACATTTAAAAGTTTTATCTGGTAGCTGTATTTACGTTTATAGATGCAAACAATAATAAAATGTATGGAAATTTAAACCATAGGTAGACATCAAATCTGTATATAGGTACATAATATACTTGCAACTTCCAAACCAACTTAATGAATATATAAAAAAATCCATATCGTCAGTCAAGTACCACAGTGACCCATATCCATTTGTAGCTAAATTCAATACCCATTATCTACAAATATATTGAAACATATCTCGAAAGAATTTAAATTGAATATTTTGCACTTCTCAGAACTATGTAAATAAGAAAATTTTACGCTTTTCAAAAACATGTAAATAGAACATTTCACACTTTTCAAAAACATGTAAATAGAACATTTCACACTTTTCAAAAACATGTAAATAGAACATTTCACACTTTTCAAAAACTCTTGATTAACATTATACACTTATATTTCTCATTTTGTTTTAATGACATAGCATATTTTGATTCTAGCTAAAATTGGATATGGGTCATTTTGTTTCTTTACAGAAGATACCTATTTCAGACAAGACCCTGTTTCCAGCAGCGCAAGTCAATCGGTCCCTAATGAGCCCTTATTTTAAAATGACCGAGGGTCCCTTTTTCTTAAAAAAACTACCTCAATTTTCGCCCGAGTGAGGCCGGGAGGAGGTAATCGTTCAATGCCGTTCTTTTTCCTCCCACTACCTCCTCCTAAACGAACGGCAATGAGTCTCGGTCTTTGAGGGAAAATTTTTTCCACCTCATTGAGCTTTTCCCTCAATCTGAGCCAACCCCCTAGGTACTGGAGGTACTAGGGAAGTAAATTCTACCTACCTACAAAAAATGTTGAAGACTTATATTCAATATACTAATACTGATACTAATAGGCATAAAAGCATGAAATTAAAAATAAATGCACAAACACCAAAGGCAAGGCAAAACACAGCACCAAATCACCAAATAATGAATAATAAAGTAGATTTTATTATTATTATGTTCTTGTGTTTATAGTTACAATCATTAATTTAAACTCTGACAACCCCCTAGGGACTCAGAGTAAATTCTACCTACCTACGAAAAATGTTGAAGACTAATACTAATAGGCATGTTAATGGTAATAATATATAAAATATATGAATAAATAATAAATACGAACACCAATGTCAAAACAAAACAAGATAAAATTGCCAAATAATAAATAATAATATAAATTTTATTATTCTGTACTGTATGCTATATTAGCCTATCAGCTTTGCTTTGTATGTAGCTATATATTATATATTATTGATTACCATTAGACATTATATAATTATGTTGTATATAATATAACATAGCATATATCTGTGCCTGTATGATAAAAGATTAAAAACAAAAGTTCTCGTGTTTAAAATTAACAATTAATATAATAATTAAATTCCTAATTAAATTAAATCTAACATATCACCTAATATTAAAAATATGCGTAGAATAATAATACTTATTAATACATTAATAAATTAATTAATGGTATTGTTCATATAATTAAAAGTTGAATTAATGAATAACACAATTCAAAATGAAATAAAAATTACTGAGACACTGAAATTGTTAAAATAATAATAAAACTAGTAACATACACGGTGATTGGTGCACACAGCATACAAAAAAATTGTATTTTATATTAAGGAAATGTATAGTCAGCAGACATTACTTTTTGGCTGACAATCGTAGGCACTGACAATCGCCGGGTGGTGTGCTGCTTCTAAAAACTTTTTTGGGCAGTCACCAAATTTTAGCATTAATACATTAACAGTCACCCACTTTTAGCAGCTTCTGCCTTTGCACTCCGCTGTGCCATTGTGTTCTCAATCTAGACGCAATATTATTTGATTTGGTCTCAGTATGTGCTATGCATGCGTATGCCCTAGCCAGGCAGTGTATGCACTACGGAGGCAGTGTATGCACTACGGAGGCAGTGTATGCACTACGATGGCAGTGTATGCACTACGGAGGCAGTGTATGCACTACGAAGGCAGTGTATGCACTTAATTATACTGATATGTTTTGTGGTAAAAAGTGGAAATGGGGCTGCAGCTTTTGGTAGGATTCAAATTAATTTGAATGCGCTTCGAGCTGAAAAATTATAGACTGCTATCAGTGCTCATTTGACAGATAATGTGGGTAAGTTCCTTATGTGCACTTAATTGCATTATTTGTATCCTTATAACACTTTGGAAAATATTAACAAATTAATTGAATAAAAAATAATATCGAAAGCGACGTATGATTCGCATATAGTATCCCTGTTTTTTTATGTATAATTTAATGTTAATTTAAATATTTTGTGTTTTTTAAAAAATTAACCATGATTAAATGTAGCTTATGAAGTTCCGGCTGAGGTTCAAGGCGGGATTCATTCTGACCTGGACGCTGCCGCGGCATTCTTGACACAAACTTGTTATCGATATAATTATTTTGAAACAAGATAGGTTGGAAGGACAAATTAGACTTTTTCACGGGAAGTTTCGGGTACTAGAAAATTTTTATTGGATTTTAATAACTTACATAATACGTACAATACAAAAGTGTAATTAGCTTAAAAATTTAAATTCGAACATTTAAATGCTACTATACTGAAGTTTTCAAAATAATTAACTTCGACTCATATTTTTCCCGTCGCATGAAAAGTTGATCCAAAATTTGCTGCTCAGAGAAAAGCAGTTTTAATATGCGAAGGTTTGGACACTGTGGCAAACGTTTATGTAAATGGTCAGTTGGTTGGAAGGAGTGAGATTATGTTTGTTCGGTACATCTCTGATGTTAAAAGCGCTATTAAGGTAACTTTAAGTCGGTGCCTAGT
The DNA here is from genome assembly GCA_949802685.1 of Dicyrtomina minuta. Lineage (NCBI taxonomy): Eukaryota > Metazoa > Arthropoda > Collembola > Symphypleona > Dicyrtomidae > Dicyrtomina > Dicyrtomina minuta. The sequence continues at coordinate 115,524,496 of OX461808.1, read as the reverse complement.
TTTCTAATTGAAGTTTTATTGTGTATATGCTTAAAGTATATATTCAAATTGCTTTGTAAGAGTTGCCTCCAAATTAATTGTAAAGTTCACTTTATGCACAAATTCAATTTGCTTTTGTAAATGATTAAGCACTGGTGTTGACAAAATAGTTTTTACTTCACTTTATACTTTTAATATAGCCAACTGAAATAAACAAACTACGCATAGAATTCAAGTCACCCGTCGAGTATGCTCAAAAAGCATATGATATAGCAGTAGAGTGCGTATATGTGATCATGCCTTAAGTGTGATCAGTGGCTGGTGCTAAAGCACAAGCTGCATCAGAAATCCTTTACTGGCCGGTAATGATAGCTTGTACTCTTAACTAACGACAGTATAATTTAGGGTGCGAAACTTTAAAAACCTGGGCAGAGTAAAATCGCCGAAGTCCGAATATCATAATAACTCGTATTCCGAATTTTTTTCCGAGCTTTCAAATTTCAAAATTTCTAGTGTTGTACATTTTAGAATTAAACAACGTGTGCAACGTGATTGATACATTCATTACCAAGTAGTTGAAGATACTGTTTGAGATTTTCGTACAGAGAGTTCCCACTAAAATAGATGAAAGGTAAAAGTGTCAAATCCGGGAGTTGTGCTATAATGTGATCATTCTATGAGCTCTAAATGTGATCAGAGCTGCAGATGGCTAAAAGCATCGAATCAACTCAGTTTATCAAACAGCTTATTAAAATAAGTTGACAATGCTGTTTTACATCATTAGGGATCGTCCATAAATGATGTCGTCCGGATGGGTGTGAGTCCAGTCAGATTTTGAAGACATATTACATATAGCGGTTTAAGTAATGTTGATGTCATGACAATCATGACATATAGGTGAATGGGTCCTAATAAAATTTTAATTTGGGTGACATTATTTATGAACCATCCCTTACAGCAAATTTTGATTTTTTGCAAATTAGAAAAATGGGTCGGTATTAAAATTCAGTGTATCGTTAGCATTATTGCTCAAGATAAATTCACTAGTTCAGGAATTCCTCGATCATTTATGCAATTGCTGTTATCACATGTTACAGATGCCAAATTATCGTTTATTTTATTTTTACCCACCAAGATGTGGACATTATTTATGGGTAACCCCTTAAAAATCGCCATTAAATAATGTCATCGTTCGGGTCAGCTGGTCTAGCCAGATATTAATGACTGATGACATTCCATTTTAAAATAGTCGCTTACTTAATGGTAAGAGATCATCCGTAAATGATGTCAGGGGTACGGTTAGTGGGTCAGCTAGGATCTTGATGACAACGTATGTTAAAGATATCCATCTATTCTACACAATGGTTTGGTTGATGACAGGGTAATCATAGGGTCGTAGAAATGGAGAAACTTCGATGACATCATTTATGGGCAACCCCTAAAATGATAAAATAGTGGTGGGACAAAATGTCATTAATTTTGTGACGCCATTTGCAGACCACCCCAAAACATGTGATTTTGTATTTTACGCATGTAGTGTTATTTAAACTCTCATAAATGGAACCTAATATCGCATTATCTTTCATTTTCCATCTTATCTGAAAGTTTTCTAGAGTGATCACATAAAAGGCACTTACTTTCACTGTAATATTAATGCAATTTTAACATGATCACATTTTGGGACACGGTGATCACATAAACAGCATTTTTGTAATTTCGAAAATTATCGAAGTTATTTCATACAATTTGGTACAAGTCTTCGAATTTTCAGTTTATCGGTTTGATATTTTAAGGGTATATAGAGAATGAACTAGCTAGTATTTGAGTACACAAACAGTGAATTTGGAGGAAGTACAAAAAAAGTTACAGATTTTTAAAGTTGAAAAAAAATGAACCCGATCACACATACGCACTCCCCTACTACAGAAAGAGGATTACCCGGTCCTTAAACATGGTTTGGTTCCCGAATTTCAAGAGGAAGATCATGCAAATCATATTCGTAAAATGCAAGCTTCTTTTTTATGGGATTGGGGTCCACCGTATCCATCAAGTGGAATATGGTGAGACGGATGAAATGCTATATTTTTTTTTCGTAAAATGCAGAATACGTTTTTAAAATTTCAATTTATATATTATTTGCATTGTGTTCAATTATGTATACTTTTAGTGTCGCATTTTGATAGTTATATATTATTATATCATATTGTTAATTATTGAATTTTGTAATGAAAACAAAACAGGAAATATAAATATTTGCAAGCATGTAAAGAGGTTGTAATTCGTGACGTGCTCGTGTTTTTCACACCAAATCGAACATTATTGATTAGCAGAATACGATTGCATTCTAGTTCAGCGAGATATTTTAACAGTTTCTAAAATTCCAACCAGAATCTAGCTTTTTTTTTTAAATTTTAAAAATTCTCTTTAAAAAGTAAAAAAGAGGAAAATGAATCTCCCAATGTTTTTATTTTTCAAGAGCTTTAAAATAAGCTATAATGGCGTGAAAATAGGCCAAGTGTTTCAACAAAGTTCCAAATTATGCAAATAGGAATATACAAATTTTGTAAAATTATTAAAACCCTTTCAAATTTACAAAAATAATAGTTTATTGTAGTTACAATGTATTGATTATTGGACTATGAGAAGTAGAAGTAGAATAAAAAACGCCACTATTTATGGGAGTACACGCTTAAAAAAGATCGTATTTACATTTCACTACAGTAGAGCTAACAGATCTGGGTGTTAATTTCAACACGATTAGTCCCCAATAGCACAAAACGAGTTTAAAACGTACTGTGGACCTAAAATTTAGTTGACGCCCACTTGTCCATGGAAGTCCAATTGTCCGGATTCTGTCCGGAAAGGACTATTTGTCCGGATTTCATCCGTATAGACTATTTATCAGGATTAGAGCAGCAGGATGTATCTCCACGGCAATGTACTGGGCTCATGGGCTGAGACTGAGGCTGCCGTGGCTGTGGCTGAGAGCTTAATGAATGAATGAGTACCCTTAAAACTAACCTACAAATCCTTGGCCTCCACCGGGATGTTTGAATTTCAACGTGCTTGTCGATTTTCGATTGCCATTGAGTCTTGAGTTAAGACGTGCCTTTTAATGCTGCCAATCAAAATCGATATTTTTGCATAAAATATAGTGATTAAGAAGTGTTTTCTATTATTATTTACCTAAAAGCTAATTTTATTTATAATTATTATATTGAATTATTATTTAATATTATTTATAATTTTCGTAAGTAAAGTGGTAAGTTGAAGGGCAACATGAAGAAAGGAGGACAGAAAGGAACCAGGAAGTACCAGGCCAGGAAAACACGGGAAGGGAAAACGAAAGAAGGAACCCGAGTAGCCGAAGAAAACAGTACGGTAAGTCCAAAGATATTAGGTCCTACAGCTGCCACATTGCTAATAGTTTCACGTAGTCAATAACCGTACCATCCCCATCTCATATTATACAACATTCTGTGGACATTCACCAATTCTAATTGCTCGGCAATTAGATGTAAATGCCTGCAAAGGATTTAAAACTAAATGCTGGGAAATTAAAACTTATTGCATTTCACTAAATCTAAATGCCGAATGCCGAGCAATTAAATCTAATTCCCTATTTGAATCTGCGCGCCTTCAATCGCTTTCGCGGGCCAATCACAGCTCTGACCGGCCAGGAATACTTATTGTGAGAATCAAGTGATTAAATAATTGTCTCTCATATTTAGTTACATGAATTAGATCGTAGTTGAAATCTTAAAGATATTGGTGGATAAAATTTTATTAGAAAGAATATGCAGTAGGGTAAGGTCGTCTAATTGTGATCGCTTTTTGAAAAACCTTTGGTTGTGCTATCCGTGAAACTTATTAGAAACAATTTCGAAAGCAATGACCTTACAAGTTTAATAAACATACAATTTTAAGTATTTCATCCAAATTTTATAAAATTCTGACAGTTAATCTTTCGTCTACAAGAGTTTAAAATATGCACCCCCGGCTGAGTTGGAAGTTTGTTAAGTCTGGTAATTGTGATACGTTTGCTTTTAATTGTGATCGACTAATTTAACGTCGAAGATAATGTTTTGTAAACTCTAAAAACGTAGTAAATAAACTTTATTTGTTGTATTCATGTAAATTGTGAATGACTGTTAATTTCAATCATCGTTTTTATTTTGCTGTATGCCAACCAAAGTTTATTGCGTTGGTAGTATCAAATTGAATACGTTATTAACTCTAAAACTCATATAACACGCTAATTTACGTGTAAGAAAAATTAGCGTTCAAAATGAGACATTAAAATACTTTTAACCTGCTTTTACAGTTAAGTATCCATTATTTACAGACAAATCAGCACCATATAGGTCAAAGTCAGTGCATTTTCCAATACCGCAGTTACACGCTTAATAGCATTAGTATCACAATTACACGTCACACCGAAGCGAATTACGTTTTCAAAAATAACTAACCGAAAGAAAGGCAAAATTATTATTCAATCTGAACTGAGCTTATCTTGTGCCTACTAACTATGACTATCTCTTGCATAGTTAGTATTACTGAGAATATTTTCGGAACAGTAATTAGAGAGGTTTGAATTTAATCAAAACAAACTCTTCTTGCTAATTAAATTGCAACAACAGATGTTTTGATTTTTTCTTTAACAAGATTTCCGAATTTCACGGCGAAGATCAACTATAACACACTCACTGAGTAGTTAATTAAAGTAACACAAAATTCGAACGTGGGCTGTCGTTTGTTAGGATACGGTTTCATAGTATCACATTTACCTGATTATCACAACTAGACGACCTTACCCTATATCCGTAGAGCATAAATAAAATCGACCTGAAAAACCGACCCAACAAAGTCGAAACCTGAAGATCCAAGACTCTTCAGCTGAACTGCAATTCACTCGAAGAAGTATCGTTCAGTAAAGCCAAACCCCGACGTTTTTCTGATATAATGTTTAATCTTAAAGTCCAACTAATTTTCAATCCATTCTGTAGTTAGGTTTGTCCTAGTTGTGATCTGGTTGATTTTTTACATTTGGCATTCAGATTTAATTAATTCATTCGGTGAAATGCGATATGTTTTAATTCCCGAGTATTTAGTTTTAATTCCCCAGCATTTAGTTTTAAATCCTTTGCAGGCATTTACATCTAATTGCCGAGCAATTAGAATTGGTGAATGTCCACAGACTGTACAATACATGTTAAAAAGGCAATAATATCATACCCGTTCCGCATTGACACCTACGGAGGTAATTTACGTAGGTTACATAGTAAGGTAAACCTCTCCGCACTAATAACGCTTGTAGGTAGCTTGCGTAGAAATGACAACCCGTACTAGCCCACCTAACTTCCGTTATTGGCTAATAAAACTCGCGGGCTCATTTTTGCCCAGGGCCTTTGAACGTAAATTTCAAAAGTATCCTTGTTTAGGAGAGCGTTAGAAACTGCATAGATTTGTCCGTATGCTTTTTTGAATTTTCCGATCAATTTTAAGCAAACCGGGCTTGAAAAAAAGATAATTTTTTTGCGGTGAAATTTTAGGATGTTTAATAAATTACATTCACGGCAAGACCTCCTAAAATGATTATTACAAAGCCGGAATCAAATATCGCAACAATGGAAAATATATCCGTACTGTTTAAGTAATTTTGAGATTATGATTTTGATTCCGATTACAGAGAAATCCGACTATAAGGGACGACTTCACCGTTTAAGGGATTTCCCTTATAAGTGACCACAACACATGATTTTAATTTGGAATTTTTATTATTAGTCAATACGTGGTCAAGGAGTATACACTTTTGTTCAATAAATACAAATTCAGTCAGGGAAAGTACTCTCGTATGGGCGCAAAATACTTTCGAACTAAATGCTCCCAAACGGGAGTAATTACGCTCCAATTCTATACTTTTACATGGTGTAATGTTGTAGGCATACAACCGGCTGGGGCCATTTATAAATTATGAGACAAAGAAAAATTTATCTTTGAGCAATGACCTAAATCAACAAAATTAATAAATAAATATTTCCACTTTACTGAGTAATCCAATCGGACAAACAATCGGTAAAACAAATCCGTACTATTCAAATTTGGACTTCTCAGACCCGCGTACAATTACAGACCCGCGTACTATTACAGAACCGCGTACTGCGGTTTAATACTGTGTTAAACAGACCCGTGCACTATACAAACTGAGACCTCCCAGACCCGCGCACTATTACAGACCCCCGCATTATTTTAGAATATACGGTACGTACGATTGTTGATGATACATGTGAGCGGGGTACGAGTGGCTCTGGTACAAGTTGGCTCGGTAGCATTAACAAAGGTACAAGTTGACTTGGTAAAAGTATAGGGTGGAAGCAAAGGAAGCTCTTCTGTTACGATTTAGCTCTGTAGAATTAGTGCCGGCACGATAGTGCTGGTACGAGTTATACCTATTCTTGTGGGTCACGCCACAGTAGCACAGGTACACGATGGTTGCGTACAAGTGGTGATGGTACGAGAATTGTGGTAAACGCATTTTCCCTACCCGGACTTTTCCTACCCATTATTTGGTTTCTACGCAGATTTTTCCTACCTGGACTTTTTCTACCCACGACCAAACCTAGGACTTTTTTTACCCATGTACAAAAAGGAAACTACACATTGCGCAAAGATGTGCCCACAACTTTTGCATTTTATTATAACCTGGAGTTAATTTACGGTACACTCATACATAGATGTGTTTCTGTTTCATTTCTACATAAGTAATAGTCTTACAAGGGAACCTACCTTACTTGAAACTACAGAATGAAACGAAACTACCCGAAACGTATACTGCCCATATGAGTGACCTCTGCTTGTATGGTCGTTCGACTGCAAAATTCGTTGTTCGGCCGCAATCGCGCGCACAAATTCAAAAATATCGGTTTTTTCGAATTTCACTGCGCTCTAGTTCCCACAATTTATGTCCAATTTTCATAAAATTTGAAATACAACATCTTTATACGCTTGTCTAAACAGTAATTTCAGGATTTTTGAAAATTCGGAAATTTTAATTTTTTCTAAAAAATTAGTTCCAACTCTGGGCCTCAGAAATACACATTTTTTTTAATTTTTTCGAAAAAAAATTAAAATTTTCGAATTTTAAAAAATCCTGAAATTGCTTTTAAGATAAACGTATAAAGAAGTTGTAATTCAAATTTTATGAAAATTGGACAACAATTGTGGGAGCTAGAGCGCTGTGAAATTCGAAAAAATCGATATTTTTGAATTTGCGCGCGCGATTGCGGCCGAACAACGAATTTTGCAGTCGAACGACCATACAAGCAGAGGTCACTCATATAGGCAGTATACGTTTCAGGTAGTTTCGTTTCATTCTGTAGTTTCAAGTAAGGTAGGTTCCCATGTTAGGTAGGAAAAGTCCAAGATGTGGTCGTGGGTGGAAAAAGTCCGGGTAGGAAAAATCCACGTAGAAACCAAATAGTAGGTAGGAAAAGTTCGGGTATGAAAAATCCTACAACCGAGAATTGTAGGCACACAAACAAGTTGAAATATGAATTTAACAACGCTTCATGCTATTACAAATTTTTATTGAAAAGATGTGGTAAAGACGCGTTTACCAGTCCATCCAAATGCGTAAATGTACCAAATTATTAGTACATGACATATCGTGAGCGAAGAATCAAAATAACCAATATCCAGTTCAAGCTAGAGTCGGAATGAGCTATATATCTTCTAAACACTGAATTAGAAAAATACGTAGGAAGATACGTTAGTATTTTTTGTGTAAACGTAAGTGTAAAATGTATTTACGTGTTTGAAAAGCTCATAATGGTCTATTTACATATATTTGAAAAGGTAAAAACGTTTTTTTTTACAAATTTTTAAAAAGGCCAAAATGTTCTATTTAAACAGAACGTCTGTAACGATCGTTTTGTGATACAGTTTCTGTCTTAGCAGGTGCAATGTCGTCCAGTAAAACTTGGCACTATTTTAACAATAACAATTTCTTAACCTAAACTCATTTCGATGTCGTGCAGGAGATGTCGCGTGGTGGTCGACCAACTAAGTCTTCATTTGGGCAAAAGAGTATTTCATTTTGGGTGACTGAAATGTGCAATATTTCTACGGATCCGTCGGTTTGGATGACTGAAAACTGGAGATCAACGCAGGGAGTTTGGTATGAGCTTGCAAAAACTGTTCACACTTACCCTACCAAACAACACACGAAGTGGCTGACAGTATTTTATAAAGATCCTCTAAGAAAGTTGCAGGTAAAATTGGTTTGCTGCAATTGCATTTTGTTGCTTTCAAACTCAGAAAACAAAATACTAAAACTACAATTTAATATTGTAAGCGGTAAATCTCTACTTCGTACTTCGTTTCCGCTGTCTATACATTTGTTTGAAGCTAATTTAAATACATATTTTATTTTTAACATACGAGAGTCGTGTTTATTTATTCGTAGGGAGCTTTTAAACGACGTGTTGGAGCTTTAACTGCAAGACTGCATTCGCCGATAGCTTCGTCTACTCCAAATCCATTTATGGAAAAGTACTGCATTTGTGACGGACCTGAGGATGATGACATGGTGGAATGTACTCGATGTTTAAAATGGTTTCATTGCATTTGCCTGTCTGTGGACTTCAAGAAGGTTGCGAAAGATCCGAAGTTTCAATGCTGCGTTTGCCTTCGCAACCCTCGTATAAGATTTCCACCCTTGTGGCTTGAACGCGAGGAAGGTGATAGTTAGCAATAATTTTGTGGGAATTCTATAACTTTGATACGATTAGTGCAATATGTTTCTCTTCTGTATTGCTTAGTTGAAAAAGTGAAGCCAGGTGAGATTAGCACGATTCTTGGAGCCACCATGCTTGAGCCTAATTTAGTGGTCTCACCTAATGCGGAAGATAACAACAAAGACGGTTTTACAACTGAACACGAACAATCCAACGAAGAGGTTAAAGTTGACCAAAATGAAAAAACAGCTGACGACTTTATCTCAATCTACCCATCAGACTGTGAGGAGGACGACGATGACTTCGCTGAATACGATGACATGGATTTCAACTGGAACGACGATGATCAAAATAAAAATTACTTTGAGGAAAATTTGCATCACAACAACGAGAAACTTGAAGAAGAAGCTAACAACTATGAGGATAACAAGGATGACAAAACTGAGGATTTTCACGTTGATGTGGATTCGTCAGATGAAAGTGAGGTTATAATCAAAAAACCTAATCTGAATGCTAATGTAGACCAAAACTCAGGTAATTCAGAATTGACGCTGTAAGCTTCTTTACAAATATAAGCATAATAAGAGGTCACATGTAAAAAAAAACAATCAAAGTTAATGATTCCCTCTTACTACTAATTTACTAGATCATGAAAGTGAGAAGGGAAATAAAAACACTACACGTGATAGTTATTTGGGCCTTAACGATGGTACGTCAGTGTTGCAGCTTTGGTTTACTTTACAAATATTCTTTGCATGTGGTTACAAAAATAACATAAATACGTGAGTATGGCTGTCATATTTTATGTTTTCGTTGCAGGTGCGGCTTTAAGTAGAAGTAAATCCAACTCACCATTGAATGCTTGCCCACTAAACCCAAACATTACTAAAAATCCTCCGCGATTTTTTACATTTGAAGTTGAGCTGTCTGAGTGGTTAACTTACGTGGAAATTAACGACGGGAAACAAAAGCTGCGAAAGGGATGGACGGATTTAATTTACAACTATTTTGAAAAACATAACCCGTACTGTGTTTTAGTGTTTGGAAAAAGCGCTAAAACATCCTTTGATCCTACCAATCGGACAAATTATCTATATACTGGAGGAAGTTGCAAGCACAAAGGATGCTGGAAATTTTTCATTCAGTGTCGCAAGTTTCATGAACATCGTAACCTAAAGTTTGAAGCAAGGTTATTTTCACTAACAAGTTTACTGCAGTAACAACATAGTGATAGTAATAAAATAATTGTTATGTTACAAGTTTTTGTTTTTGACATTTATAGATGCGTGGGAACGTTTTACCATCATCCTGACGACACGCACTCTCGACGAATTCAGTATGACAACAGAGAGAAGATAAAAGAAAATTTAAAGTATAAGAACTGTGGTGCGGTTGCAACTGAAATCCACAAATTTTCAAACATGGATGGTGTTCGAGGGGGTAACGACACAACTCGACCGGAGCGAAAGTTATTCAAGAATATGAAATATGAGGTCTACTAAAAACAATTATTACCTTTATATTGTTCTTTAAAAGTTCTTACTTCCACAATAATTACTTACAAAATTTATTAAATGTTTGTGTTAAGAAAATGAAAGAAAACGACAAACATGAAAACCCGTTTGCAGATCTCCACGAGCAAAAAATTCAAGAAATTAAAGACGGGCACGAGTATTTACGCAGAGTTTCGATATTTCCATTTCACGTAGTCTACTTCAGCTCGTTTCAATTACGAATTTACGAGATTCTTCAAGAATACAACATTCCTATAATTTTGCATAGCGATGCTACAGGGGGGCTGACCCACGATATTCCTGATATCGGTGGGTCCACCAAGTCATTGATGTATGCAATTGTAGTTGCTCATCCATTTCCATCATTCCCTCCATTAGCACTGTGCGAGTTTATAACAAATGACCACACTGCTGCTTCGATTGCAACGTGTTTTGAAGTCTTTATCAACGGGTAATAGTTGTTTTTTACACATCTTTTTGTCTTGTTTATAGTCGATTATATTTAAAACAATGCATCGACATAACAGATTCAAGCCAAAAACACCAAAGTCAAGAAAATTTGTACAGCGTGTCGAAACGGATTTTAGCACAGCAATGATTTACGCAGTTCTGGACGCTTTTCTTGGAATGAAAATCGACACTTACCTAAATCACTGCTTCGAAGAGGTTCTTGGAACACAAGCACCTTTGGATGTCAATATACATGTCTGCCGATCTCACATGATGCACACTTTTACGGAGCAAATTAAAGTTCACTTTGGCAAACATTTTGATGGCCAAGAAGACATTAAACGTCTGCTGCAGCTTTACTGTAAATCGACTACTTTTGCAGAAAGTATATATTTCATACGGAAAATTTTTGTATTATGTTTAACGGAGTTTAAAACAGCAGCAGTTTTGGAAGCTTTAGAAAGTATTGATCACGTTCCAAACCTTGAAAACTCAGACGGTACTTGTTACACCATTTCAATATATTCAATAATTACAATTTGTAAATACTGTGGGTGTTGGTGTTTGTTTCACTTTATTTTATTTTGTTTCTAGATTACCTATCAGAAATGAACGATGTTATCTTGGAATCAATTGAAGCAAAATCGACTGATGCTTTATACTCATCTACGTGCTTTGGTATTTACTTTAACAGAATGAAGGATGAAATTTGTAATGAAAACAGCACAACTGACTGCATAGGATTAAAACCAAATTATTGGTGCGACGAAGAGTTTGTCCAGTACCTGCTGATGTTTGTCCTACCTTATACACCCTTAGTTACACATATTATGTTTGACATTAGACAAGACGTAGACTGGTTTGACAACCAATGGCCTGTAGAGTTTTGGAATAGAATATTGAAACACGAAGAGCAGAGTAAAAATGGGAAAACCAAACTGAGTAGGTACATTGCAGCATCTAAGGACATGATACAAGGTGTGCATACAAAATTATTTAAAATCTGCATTTCAAAAGTGTATCACAATATTGATATAATTTACTATATTGTTGGATTTTTTGCTAGGACGCTGTAACGATTTTGAGGCCAATTTACGAAAACAAAGTGGAATTTCTAAAAAGCAATTACGCGGAGAAGGAGTGATGCCGAAAAAGCAGAAAGTTGAAACAGGACGAGTACAAAAGGCAAATCCCAGGACACCGAAAAGATCAGCAAATCCAAGGACACCGAAAAAAACAGCAAATCCAAGGACACCCAAAAGAAAAGCTAATCCAAGGACACCGAGAAGACAAGCAAATAGAAATCCCAAGAAACTTCACCCTTCAGCTTGTCCTATGGATCCTTTAAGCGACGACGTGCAGGAAGGATGGTGCAGCCGTGGTCGCCAAGTAGCAAGACCAAATATGCTCGGAAACGAATTCGACAATCTTCCTTTCATTTTGTGGAGTGACCGTGCAACAGATAAGGAGGGTGTTACATTGCTTAACTCATGTCCATTAGATAACGGATTAATGATTTTAACCTATGCTTACACTTCGTTTACCAATATACGTAATTTCCTTACTGATCCTAATCTTCCCAACCAATACTTGCGGCGTGAAATTGTAGAGGTTATTAACCATATTCGTTGCCGTAGGTTTAATGAAGGAAAACATAGGTGGATACTCAACGTAATGCGTGACAAGACATACACAGACAAAGTACTGGACGCTGAACAACTACCTGGGGGCGGGGAGGTACTGTTCAACATGTGGGGATGCGAATGGTCATACGTCGTTACTGCTCTTTCGGAGGTGTTTACACTTTTTGACGAAGTCACAAGCTGCGAAGCACACCAAGACGTGAAGCGACTGTTTAATTTAGCCCAAATTATTGAATCATCTCTAACTACAATTATTTCATCTATAAACGGAGAAGCTGCTGTAGATAAGAAATGTAGAGAAGAAGGATGCTACAATAGAATGAAAAGTAGAAGAGTTCAATACCAGGACAAAATTGGGCCCGTTCCGCTTGTAATGTTGACCCCATCCGTGGACGAGAAAAATACTGCTATAGGTACCAGCTTAAAAGATGTACCGTTAGCAGCCAACATGTTTGGTAAGGTGTATAAACTTTTGGGGGTTTCCATGCTTGTCTTATCGCTTAGACATTACGTGTCTGTCTTTCCCAGACCGGGTGGTGGGTGGGTGGTATATAATGGTATGGAGCGTAACAATCAATTCAAAATAGAACCTCGTATTCCATATGATGATAAAGTTTCAACTGTGTGGTATCGACTATCCAGTTCCTAACATATTACTTCCGTTGCTTAATATTTGATCTATCTTTTTTTTGCAATTTACAAATTTCTGAAACTCAAAATACGTAGTCACACACATTTGGGACCTTATTAAAGCATTGTAGTTATGCATAACTGTTGGTCAATGTCTTTAAATCAGTATGTTTTGGTGGCACGAATCTGTTACGTCTAAATTACCGTAAGCATATTTATTTCAAGGTTTGCTTAACTAATGTGTATTTCTTTCAGCGTTTTAGTGTAGATGTGTATGACGCTTTTCATTTTATGCACAAATAATATCAGTTTACGTTTCTAAGGACTTAATTCTATCTTTTTCTTTGCAAAACTCAGTAATTGTTGTAACTATTCCATAACAAGCGTATTTTCACGTTCTGTGAAATTCTGATTTTCAAAACTAATTTTGTAGTAGTTGCACGCATCTTAAACATTTACTATAATATTTCACAAATTTACATTTTTATTAAAAAAAACGTTTTTGTTTTAGAACCCAAATGCGCAGAGTCTGCAACGTAATTATAGTAAGTTCACATTACACACCCGAATTTAAATATTTCAAAATTTTTTGCAAACTAATTCAACTGTACAAATTACATTCAACAACTAATTGTTTACAATCTTATACTTACAGTAAAATACCGGGTGGGCGGGGGGGCAAAATATTTCACGATTGTCTGTTATTCTTATCTAGCTTTTGTAAAATGTTTTGCTCCCTAGCACACTTACTCATCAATCTTCCAAGATTCCAGTGACTGTGTGACGCATTCCAACCTTGATAGTTTTTGCCGCTAGACCTAACCAAGCTCTTTCGATTGGTACCACTAGTTTGAAAATCGACGCATTCAAACTCAAATTACAGACTCTACAAGATTGACTTTTCTGTCCGGCCCAAATTTCTCCAAGTACGTCAACCCTACTTTTTTTTGAAATTTTCAAGTCTGATAGTTTTTGCCGCTAGACCTAACCAAGCTCTTTCGATTGGTACCACTAGTTTGAAAATCGACGCATTCAAACTCAAATTACAGACTCTACAAGATTGACTTTTCTGTCCGGCCCAAATTTCTCCAAGTACGTCAACCCTACTTTTTTTTGAAATTTTCAAGTCTGATAGTTTTTGCCGCTAGACCTAACCAAGCTCTTTCGATTGGTACCACTAGTTTGAAAATCGACGCATTCAAACTCAAATTACAGACTCTACAAGATTGACTTTTCTGTCCGGCCCAAATTTCTCCAAGTACGTCAACCCTACTTTTTTTTGAAATTTTCAAGTCTGATAGTTTTTGCCGCTAGACCTAACCAAGCTCTTTCGATTGGTACCACTAGTTTGAAAATCGACGCATTCAAACTCAAATTACAGACTCTACAAGATTGACTTTTCTGTCCGGCCCAAATTTCTCCAAGTACGTCAACCCTACTTTTTTTTGAAATTTTCAAGTCTGATAGTTTTTGCCGCTAGACCTAACCAAGCTCTTTCGATTGGTACCACTAGTTTGAAAATCGACGCATTCAAACTCAAATTACAGACTCTACAAGATTGACTTTTCTGTCCGGCCCAAATTTCTCCAAGTACGTCAACCCTACTTTTTTTTGAAATTTTCAAGTCTGATAGTTTTTGCCGCTAGACCTAACCAAGCTCTTTCGATTGGTACCACTAGTTTGAAAATCGACGCATTCAAACTCAAATTACAGACTCTACAAGATTGACTTTTCTGTCCGGCCCAAATTTCTCCAAGTACGTCAACCCTACTTTTTTTTGAAATTTTCAAGTCTGATAGTTTTTGCCGCTAGACCTAACCAAGCTCTTTCGATTGGTACCACTAGTTTGAAAATCGACGCATTCAAACTCAAATTACAGACTCTACAAGATTGACTTTTCTGTCCGGCCCAAATTTCTCCAAGTACGTCAACCCTACTTTTTTTTGAAATTTTCAAGTCTGATAGTTTTTGCCGCTAGACCTAACCAAGCTCTTTCGATTGGTACCACTAGTTTGAAAATCGACGCATTCAAACTCAAATAACAGACTCTACAAGATTGACTTTTCTGTCCGGCCCAAATTTCTCTAAGTACGTCAACCCTACTTTTTTTTGAAATTTTCAAGTCTGATAGTTTTTGCCGCTAGACCTAACCAAGCTCTTTCGATTGGTACCACTAGTTTGAAAATCGACGCATTCAAACTCAAATTACAGACTCTACAAGATTGACTTTTCTGTCCGGCCCAAATTTCTCCAAGTACGTCAACCCTACTTTTTTTCGAAATTTTCAAGTCTGATAGTTTTTGCCGCTAGACCTAACCAAGCTCTTTCGATTGGTACCACTAGTTTGAAAATCGACGCATTCAAACTCAAATTACAGACTCTACAAGATTGACTTTTCTGTCCGGCCCAAATTTCTCCAAGTACGTCAACCCTACTTTTTTTTGAAATTTTCAAGTCTGATAGTTTTTGCCGCTAGACCTAACCAAGCTCTTTCGATTGCTACCACTAGTTTGAAAATCGACGCATTCAAACTCAAATTACAGACTCTACAAGATTGACTTTTCTGTCCGGCCCAAATTTCTCCAAGTACGTCAACCCTACTTTTTTTTGAAATTTTCAAGTCTGATAGTTTTTGCCGCTAGACCTAACCAAGCTTTTTCGATTGGTACCACTAGTTTGAAAATCGACGCATTCAAACTCAAATTACAGACTCTACAAGATTGACTTTTCTGTCCGGCCCAAATTTCTCCAAGTACGTCAACCCTACTTTTTTTTGAAATTTTCAAGTCTGATAGTTTTTGCCGCTAGACCTAACCAAGCTCTTTCGATTGGTACCACTAGTTTGAAAATCGACGCATTCAAACTCAAATTACAGACTCTACAAGATTGACTTTTCTGTCCGGCCCAAATTTCTCCAAGTACGTCAACCCTACTTTTTTTTGAAATTTTCAAGTCTGATAGTTTTTGCCGCTAGACCTAACCAAGCTCTTTCGATTGGTACCACTAGTTTGAAAATCGACGCATTCAAACTCAAATTACAGACTCTACAAGATTGACTTTTCTGTCCGGCCCAAATTTCTCCAAGTACGTCAACCCTACTTTTTTTTGAAATTTTCAAGTCTGATAGTTTTTGCCGCTAGACCTAACCAAGCTCTTTCGATTGGTACCACTAGTTTGAAAATCGACGCATTCAAACTCAAATTACAGACTCTACAAGATTGACTTTTCTGTCCGGCCCAAATTTCTCCAAGTACGTCAACCCTACTTTTTTTTGAAATTTTCAAGTCTGATAGTTTTTGCCGCTAGACCTAACCAAGCTCTTTCGATTGGTACCACTAGTTTGAAAATCGACGCATTCAAACTCAAATTACAGACTCTACAAGATTGACTTTTCTGTCCGGCCCAAATTTCTCCAAGTACGTCAACCCTACTTTTTTTTGAAATTTTCAAGTCTGATAGTTTTTGCCGCTAGACCTAACCAAGCTCTTTCGATTGGTACCACTAGTTTGAAAATCGACGCATTCAAACTCAAATTACAGACTCTACAAGATTGACTTTTCTGTCCGGCCCAAATTTCTCCAAGTACGTCAACCCTACTTTTTTTTGAAATTTTCAAGTCTGATAGTTTTTGCCGCTAGACCTAACCAAGCTCTTTCGATTGGTACCACTAGTTTGAAAATCGACGCATTCAAACTCAAATTACAGACTCTACAAGATTGACTTTTCTGTCCGGCCCAAATTTCTCCAAGTACGTCAACCCTACTTTTTTTTGAAATTTTCAAGTCTGATAGTTTTTGCCGCTAGACCTAACCAAGCTCTTTTGATTGGTACCACTAGTTTGAAAATCGACGCATTCAAACTCAAATTACAGACTCTACAAGATTGACTTTTCTGTCCGGCCCAAATTTCTCCAAGTACGTCAACCCTACTTGTTTTTGAAATTTTCAAGTCTGATAGTTTTTGCCGCTAGACCTAACCAAGCTCTTTCGATTGGTACCACTAGTTTGAAAATCGACGCATTCAAACTCAAATTACAGACTCTACAAGATTGACTTTTCTGTCCGGCCCAAATTTCTCCAAGTACGTCAACCCTACTTTTTTTTGAAATTTTCAAGTCTGATAGTTTTTGCCGCTAGACCTAACCAAGCTCTTTCGATTGGTACCACTAGTTTGAAAATCGACGCATTCAAACTCAAATTACAGACTCTACAAGATTGACTTTTCTGTCCGGCCCAAATTTCTCCAAGTACGTCAACCCTACTTTTTTTTGAAATTTTCAAGTCTGATAGTTTTTGCCGCTAGACCTAACCAAGCTCTTTCGATTGGTACCACTAGTTTGAAAATCGACGCATTCAAACTCAAATTACAGACTCTACAAGATTGACTTTTCTGTCCGGCCCAAATTTCTCCAAGTACGTCAACCCTACTTTTTTTTGAAATTTTCAAGTCTGATAGTTTTTGCCGCTAGACCTAACCAAGCTCTTTCGATTGGTACCACTAGTTTGAAAATCGACGCATTCAAACTCAAATTACAGACTCTACAAGATTGACTTTTCTGTCCGGCCCAAATTTCTCCAAGTACGTCAACCCTACTTTTTTTTGAAATTTTCAAGTCTGATAGTTTTTGCCGCTAGACCTAACCAAGCTCTTTTGATTGGTACCACTAGTTTGAAAATCGACGCATTCAAACTCAAATTACAGACTCTACAAGATTGACTTTTCTGTCCGGCCCAAATTTCTCCAAGTACGTCAACCCTACTTTTTTTTGAAATTTTCAAGTCTGATAGTTTTTGCCGCTAGACCTAACCAAGCTCTTTCGATTGGTACCACTAGTTTGAAAATCGACGCATTCAAACTCAAATTACAGACTCTACAAGATTGACTTTTCTGTCCGGCCCAAATTTCTCCAAGTACGTCAACCCTACTTTTTTTTGAAATTTTCAAGTCTGATAGTTTTTGCCGCTAGACCTAACCAACCTCTTTCGATTGGTACCACTAGTTTGAAAATCGACGCATTCAAACTCAAGTTACAGACTCTACAAGATTGACTTTTCTGTCCGGCCCAAATTTCTCCAAGTACGTCAACCCTACTTTTTTTTGAAATTTTCAAGTCTGATAGTTTTTGCCGCTAGACCTAACCAAGCTCTTTTGATTGGTACCACTAGTTTGAAAATCGACGCATTCAAACTCAAATTACAGACTCTACAAGATTGACTTTTCTGTCCGGCCCAAATTTCTCCAAGTACGTCAACCCTACTTTTTTTTGAAATTTTCAAGTCTGATAGTTTTTGCCGCTAGACCTAACCAAGCTCTTTTGATTGGTACCACTAGTTTGAAAATCGACGCATTCAAACTCAAATTACAGACTCTACAAGATTGACTTTTCTGTCCGGCCCAAATTTCTCCAAGTACGTCAACCCTACTTTTTTTTGAAATTTTCAAGTCTGATAGTTTTTGCCGCTAGACCTAACCAAGCTCTTTCGATTGGTACCACTAGTTTGAAAATCGACGCATTCAAACTCAAATTACAGACTCTACAAGATTGACTTTTCTGTCCGGCCCAAATTTCTCCAAGTACGTCAACCCTACTTTTTTTCGAAATTTTCAAGTCTGATAGTTTTTGCCGCTAGACCTAACCAAGCTCTTTCGATTGGTACCACTAGTTTGAAAATCGACGCATTCAAACTCAAATTACAGACTCTACAAGATTGACTTTTCTGTCCGGCCCAAATTTCTCCAAGTACGTCAACCCTACTTGTTTTTGAAATTTTCAAGTCTGATAGTTTTTGCCGCTAGACCTAACCAAGCTCTTTCGATTGGTACCACTAGTTTGAAAATCGACGCATTCAAACTCAAATTACAGACTCTACAAGATTGACTTTTCTGTCCGGCCCAAATTTCTCCAAGTACGTCAACCCTACTTTTTTTTGAAATTTTCAAGTCTGATAGTTTTTGCCGCTAGACCTAACCAAGCTCTTTTGATTGGTACCACTAGTTTGAAAATCGACGCATTCAAACTCAAATTACAGACTCTACAAGATTGACTTTTCTGTCCGGCCCAAATTTCTCCAAGTACGTCAACCCTACTTGTTTTTGAAATTTTCAAGTCTGATAGTTTTTGCCGCTAGACCTAACCAAGCTCTTTCGATTGGTACCACTAGTTTGAAAATCGACGCATTCAAACTCAAATTACAGACTCTACAAGATTGACTTTTCTGTCCGGCCCAAATTTCTCCAAGTACGTCAACCCTACTTTTTTTTGAAATTTTCAAGTCTGATAGTTTTTGCCGCTAGACCTAACCAACCTCTTTCGATTGGTACCACTAGTTTGAAAATCGACGCATTCAAACTCAAATTACAGACTCTACAAGATTGACTTTTCTGTCCGGCCCAAATTTCTCCAAGTACGTCAACCCTACTTTTTTTTGAAATTTTCAAGTCTGATAGTTTTTGCCGCTAGACCTAACCAAGCTCTTTTGATTGGTACCACTAGTTTGAAAATCGACGCATTCAAACTCAAATTACAGACTCTACAAGATTGACTTTTCTGTCCGGCCCAAATTTCTCCAAGTACGTCAACCCTACTTTTTTTTGAAATTTTCAAGTCTGATAGTTTTTGCCGCTAGACCTAACCAAGCTCTTTCGATTGGTACCACTAGTTTGAAAATCGACGCATTCAAACTTAAATTACAGACTCTACAAGATTGACTTTTCTGTCCGGCCCAAATTTCTCCAAGTACGTCAACCCTACTTTTTTTTGAAATTTTCAAGTCTGATAGTTTTTGCCGCTAGACCTAACCAAGCTCTTTCGATTGGTACCACTAGTTTGAAAATCGACGCATTCAAACTCAAATTACAGACTCTACAAGATTGACTTTTCTGTCCGGCCCAAATTTCTCCAAGTACGTCAACCCTACTTTTTTTTGAAATTTTCAAGTCTGATAGTTTTTGCCGCTAGACCTAACCAAGCTCTTTTGATTGGTACCACTAGTTTGAAAATCGACGCATTCAAACTCAAATTACAGACTCTACAAGATTGACTTTTCTGTCCGGCCCAAATTTCTCCAAGTACGTCAACCCTACTTTTTTTTGAAATTTTCAAGTCTGATAGTTTTTGCCGCTAGACCTAACCAAGCTCTTTCGATTGGTACCACTAGTTTGAAAATCGACGCATTCAAACTCAAATTACAGACTCTACAAGATTGACTTTTCTGTCCGGCCCAAATTTCTCCAAGTACGTCAACCCTACTTTTTTTTGAAATTTTCAAGTCTGATAGTTTTTGCCGCTAGACCTAACCAAGCTCTTTCGATTGGTACCACTAGTTTGAAAATCGACGCATTCAAACTCAAATTACAGACTCTACAAGATTGACTTTTCTGTCCGGCCCAAATTTCTCCAAGTACGTCAACCCTACTTTTTTTCGAAATTTTCAAGTCTGATAGTTTTTGCCGCTAGACCTAACCAAGCTCTTTCGATTGGTACCACTAGTTTGAAAATCGACGCATTCAAACTCAAATTACAGACTCTACAAGATTGACTTTTCTGTCCGGCCCAAATTTCTCCAAGTACGTCAACCCTACTTGTTTTTGAAATTTTCAAGTCTGATAGTTTTTGCCGCTAGACCTAACCAAGCTCTTTCGATTGGTACCACTAGTTTGAAAATCGACGCATTCAAACTCAAATTACAGACTCTACAAGATTGACTTTTCTGTCCGGCCCAAATTTCTCCAAGTACGTCAACCCTACTTTTTTTTGAAATTTTCAAGTCTGATAGTTTTTGCCGCTAGACCTAACCAAGCTCTTTTGATTGGTACCACTAGTTTGAAAATCGACGCATTCAAACTCAAATTACAGACTCTACAAGATTGACTTTTCTGTCCGGCCCAAATTTCTCCAAGTACGTCAACCCTACTTGTTTTTGAAATTTTCAAGTCTGATAGTTTTTGCCGCTAGACCTAACCAAGCTCTTTCGATTGGTACCACTAGTTTGAAAATCGACGCATTCAAACTCAAATTACAGACTCTACAAGATTGACTTTTCTGTCCGGCCCAAATTTCTCCAAGTACGTCAACCCTACTTTTTTTTGAAATTTTCAAGTCTGATAGTTTTTGCCGCTAGACCTAACCAACCTCTTTCGATTGGTACCACTAGTTTGAAAATCGACGCATTCAAACTCAAATTACAGACTCTACAAGATTGACTTTTCTGTCCGGCCCAAATTTCTCCAAGTACGTCAACCCTACTTTTTTTTGAAATTTTCAAGTCTGATAGTTTTTGCCGCTAGACCTAACCAAGCTCTTTTGATTGGTACCACTAGTTTGAAAATCGACGCATTCAAACTCAAATTACAGACTCTACAAGATTGACTTTTCTGTCCGGCCCAAATTTCTCCAAGTACGTCAACCCTACTTTTTTTTGAAATTTTCAAGTCTGATAGTTTTTGCCGCTAGACCTAACCAAGCTCTTTCGATTGGTACCACTAGTTTGAAAATCGACGCATTCAAACTCAAATTACAGACTCTACAAGATTGACTTTTCTGTCCGGCCCAAATTTCTCCAAGTACGTCAACCCTACTTTTTTTTGAAATTTTCAAGTCTGATAGTTTTTGCCGCTAGACCTAACCAAGCTCTTTCGATTGGTACCACTAGTTTGAAAATCGACGCATTCAAACTCAAATTACAGACTCTACAAGATTGACTTTTCTGTCCGGCCCAAATTTCTCCAAGTACGTCAACCCTACTTGTTTTTGAAATTTTCAAGTCTGATAGTTTTTGCCGCTAGACCTAACCAAGCTCTTTTGATTGGTACCACTAGTTTGAAAATCGACGCATTCAAACTCAAATTACAGACTCTACAAGATTGACTTTTCTGTCCGGCCCAAATTTCTCCAAGTACGTCAACCCTACTTTTTTTTGAAATTTTCAAGTCTGATAGTTTTTGCCGCTAGACCTAACCAAGCTCTTTCGATTGGTACCACTAGTTTGAAAATCGACGCATTCAAACTCAAATTACAGACTCTACAAGATTGACTTTTCTGTCCGGCCCAAATTTCTCCAAGTACGTCAACCCTACTTTTTTTTGAAATTTTCAAGTCTGATAGTTTTTGCCGCTAGACCTAACCAAGCTCTTTCGATTGGTACCACTAGTTTGAAAATCGACGCATTCAAACTCAAATTACAGACTCTACAAGATTGACTTTTCTGTCCGGCCCAAATTTCTCCAAGTACGTCAACCCTACTTTTTTTTGAAATTTTCAAGTCTGATAGTTTTTGCCGCTAGACCTAACCAAGCTGTTATCCTGATAAATTATATTGCGGATGAAATCCGGACAAATAGTCCTTTCCGGACAGAATCCGGACAATTGGACTCCCATCACTTGTCCGAAACTCGTACAACTTCTGGAAAAGGTCCAGTATAATACGTCTGTAGGAGAAGATTATGCGCAGCCCGTTCACGTGCTCAGCTCGTGTTTTTGTTAGCTGGTCCGAAGTGGACCAGCTTAGGACCAACTTTTTGTGCCAGTTTAGGACCAACTTGTCGTACTCCCCTCCCCTTCCCTTTTTTACATAATTTTCTACATATATAACTACAAACTTCTATTTTACTACAGTATTCATTCGGTTTATTCATTTAACATCATACTCATTCATTTTCATTCACTTTCCATCCCTGGGACATCTTCTAATGTTAACACACACAAGTGAATTACAACTCCAAGTAGTACAGTGTATTTCAGGAAAATAATCTACTCACTTGATCACAATACACAATATACTTAGTTAATAAATAGTTTACAACTTCTGGCTGTTGTGCACAGCTTCACAACACACATACACAACTAATTTTAAATATTTAAAGCATATAAATTGACAGTTTATATGATAAATGTAAGTTTTACACACGTACCTACCTACCTATAACACGTAGGACACTAATCACAAAAACACTGTAAAAACATTTTAGCACTAATAATGTGTACTGAAACAAACAAAAATCTTGCAAATTTATTGTAAGGTGGGAAGCATTAACCGTTTATAGTTAAAATTTGAATGTTTCAAGATTTTTGAAATTTAAACTTTCGGGAGTACTTGTTGACTCCATGAAAGTTTCAGGAAGACTAAAAAGGCTGATGCAGCACGATGTTATGTAGGGATGGTAAAACAAGTTTAACCCAATATTTAAACGTGTTTCAGACTTGTCCAAAAGACGTTTTGGACGTACTTTTGAATTACGCACACTACTTTTAACGACGAGTTTAAGACGAGTTTTAAACCAAGTTTAGACTTGTCCGATTGACGTTCAGTATAAACCTTTTTAATCCCGCCTACATCTTTTTTTCGAAACACCCTTAGTCCCAAATACGTCTTTGTGTCGTTTAAATATCGTCTTCTCTTCATGTACGAGTTTTGGACCACACAGACCAGTTGTGGATAGTATAAAACTCGTCTTGTGCTATTGGGGATAGTTAATTTCTAATTATTTAATGTGAGGGAATTTGTTAGCTACTACTATTGAGGTATTACACTGAACTTCAACATAATTAGATTCCAGTAGTCATCGTCGTCCAAGTGGTGTTCAAACTCATGGACTGGTAGATGAAACACCAAAATTAAAACTGAGCTTCACTCCGCTTTACTGAACAGTATTTTGTAACAAGAGTTTGAAGTTGCTTTTGCGGTCCGTGTTCCAAACAATATTAGCGACCAATGTCGCAAAACATTTTCAACCCTAAAATGTTTTTTGTGAAGTGCACACACAGTATTGCATCTTGGATGCAGTTGGAGCACTGGCAGTACGGACACACATGCTGTAAAATAATATGTATTTGCCTATTGACCACCCCAAAGAAAGGTGTCAAAACTGGTGTCGCACCATTAAAGGGTAACCGGACTTATAAAAAAATACATTTTGCACGCTACCCAGTACCCTACTCTATTTTATTCTAGATAATCCTTCCTACTTCAATTATTTTTAGATGTTCTAGAACTTCAGTTTTAGTGCCAATACCTAATACAGAAATACCCCAAATGTTTCAAATATTTTCTTTTTAGGCTAAGAAATTCAGACCTAATAGAAATCACGTGCAACTTTTTTAGTTGCAAAGATATAAGGAAGACACTATGTACAGGTGAAAACTTTTTAGTAATTTGTGTGCGCTAATTCTCGGAACGGACAATAAACTCTTTGTAATGTGAGAATGCCTACTATACAAACAGAAGACGAGAACGACACGAACAAAAAAAATTACATTAGGGTTTTCTCCCAGAAGTTACTTCGTGGTAGTTTCAAAAAATGCGTGCTGCAACACATATAGAGAAGTATTTGCAACAGATAATACAGCATCAGTTAAAAATGATTTTGCCGTAAGTCTAGAGGACTTCCATAAGATTTATAACAAAATGATTTTTCACAGACGATTGTGTCTATAGAATTTAAAAATCCGACTTTTTACGTTTTTATAAAATCTAAAACCTTTATTGTTCAAGGGTCTCTATTGTTTATTTTCCGCACCCTTTTATTCTTCCTACTTTTTTGCTACTAGTGTAGCCTACTCTGTGACGGTGTTAATGTTGGTGTTTATGTGTAATAATAATAGTTTTAATAATGTGTTTGTGTGCTATCACATACTTTATACACACATTTTAGTTTTCATATTTTACGATAATTTAATAATTAAAATATTGTCGCAACAAAACCACACTATTCGAATTTTAAATGTAAATTCTAATTCAGGTTATTGTTACTAGTTACCAGTGCCAGCTACGGTGTCGGTGTCGGTGTTTGATCAGTGTGATGCATATATCAATATTATCGTATACATTATATTTGATCATACGTTTACTTACGTTTTGATTTTAGTACCTCTGATATTTTTTTCATGACAGTATGAGTCCAAAAAGACATCGGTCAGTCTCAAACTTGTTGGGCTCAAAAACCCCACTACGGATAAGACCGACTCGAAAAATCGTTCAAATTTCATGATTCGCCGGGCCGTTCGAGCTATCTGAGCATTCTGAGCATGGGTTAGCTTTGAGAGAAAAAAAACGCCCGAGCGTGCCTGATCACTTTTTAATTTTACTGACCGACGCGTCGGTCAGTGGATCGTTCCCCACCGGTCACCTGCTCCGTGTCTTGCACTGGTTTCCAGTTTGTTTTAATATTTGCAATGGTAATCAAAATTTATGTTAAAAGGAAGATAGAGGTGTAATTAAGTATTTAAATTGAATAACAAGTAATTAAAAGCATGGGTAAAGGTTTTGAGAATATGAGCTTTATTATGTAAACCTCCCATTCGATTTTATAGTTAAACATAGTTAAAAGAGTTATTATCATGGCTAAATAAAGGCATCGCAATAAAGTGCAAAACACGGAAACGATTGCTAGATTTAGAGCATTTAGGACATCAACAACAACAACCGAATAAATGCAATACTCAAATCTAATTTCAATTACTTTATTAAATGCTTCAATAATATTACAAGAGGAATCGGAAGTTGCGCAATTAGAAAGACGTAATCAAGCAAAAGTACATTAATTAAACAATTCGAACAAATTATAAATGGCAGATAAACGATCAGAATGTTTTTTTTCCAAATGGTCTTTATTGATTGTGAGAACAGTGGCTGGATTTTATTTTTGGTATGAAAGTAGGTATGAACATTTATTAAATAAAACTGCGCAAGTTATGTAGATATACATAGGACAGTAACTATGGTAATGCATAACTATATTGGCAATATTGCCAAATCAATTTAATTAATAAATGCGAACTCATTTTATATTTTATTTTAACACTGAATAATAGAAGCGTTTATTGAAATCTATAAAAAACGTAATTAAGCCAACGTACTTAAATACTGAATTTGAAGTAATTAAAAATTTTGGTATGTTTTTCTGGCTTAAAGCCTTATGTTAAAGTTCCGTTCAGTAATAGGCAATTGGGTAGTTATACATAGGTATGTAGCGAATATCTTCTAATACTAGTACAGTAAATACAGTCAATACTGCTCCTTATGCACATTCTGGCAAAGTAATGGCTTTGCTAGAGAGTTTCAAAAAATTTACACTATCAGCTGAAAATGTTTTTACTTTGATTACTCAAATCTGATCACAATGCAAAGATGTAGCTTCTTGCAATAATGCGATAAGTGATAAGATCATTTCTATTCATAAAAGTTAGAGTTCTATTAAGATTTCAATCAGTCAGGATGGCCGAGTGGTCTAAGGTGCCAGACTCAAGTGCAGGTCGAGAGCCCCCCAGCGGGTAGCACCGCCTAGCATGGTTAGCGGTCCCTGTGTCCAATTCTGCTGAAACAAGGCAAGCTTGTGGGTCCGAGTCCGAGCACTCCCTTTGACACACACCAATTCAACACCATCAAGAGGTTTCTGGTCCTCGGATGAGGGCGTGGGTTCGAATCCCACTCCTGACTTAATTTTTTAAATTTTTTCTCACGTACATTAAACCATGTAATTAATCTACAGCCAAATCTAAAGCTCAAACACGTACAATTACCTATCCACCTCTCCCAAATGTAATAAGAAGATTAGCAACACTCTCAAAAATAAACCCAACAAAATTTGGAGTAGTTTCTCTATCAAATACGCTAAAGTTCCCAAGTTTCATTCCCTGAACTGAAAAAGAACGTAGAAGCACACGAACTTCGTTTCGTAGAAAATCAGTCCCAAACAACACTTTATCGTGTGACATCTCCAGCAAAGCTAATTTGAGCTCATCCATCTTGCTTGGGATTTCAAACGCTTTATCAAAAACCAAAATAAATATAAAAACAGAGTTTATTCCAAAAATCATAGTAGCCAGAGCTATTATAGGAATCTGGTTAGCAAAGCGGATTGCAGAGAACCAAGACAAAATAGCTGCAGGAAGTATGGCCCATTTTGTAAGACATACTACAGTGCTGAAGGCTGTATTAAAAAGGTTTAGATGAAGCTGAAGTTTTCGCACATTATTCCCCATGACAAGAATAATAATTCGAGAAATTGAGACGTGATTGGCTTGGAATCTGATGAAACCAAAATTTTAGGGTATTTTTATGCATATAGCCATAATAATAACTTACGATTAGATAATTTATGAAAAAGGTCAAAATTCTCTAAATGGTTTACCTTTTGATGATATCGATCTGTTTCTGTATTGCGCCATGAAAATAAAGCGTGAACGTAAGCTCCATGAATATCGGGTAATACAGGATAGTATACAATTGAAAATACAATATACTGTCAATTAAGCCGCAAATTCCTGAAATGATTGAATGTGATCCCCACTCAATCGAAATCAAGGATTGACTGAACATCAATAGATTTGGATAGATACAGTGAACCAAGAAAACTGTCAAGTAATTGGAATAGATAATAAATGGGAGAAAAAAGATAAGAAGTTTTCCGAGATGATCTTTGATTCTGAGTACAGCTTCATCTGGTCTTTGTATGCTTTTTCCAGTTTTCTTTCCTATATGAAGTTATATATACACACACGACACGGATTACCGATTAAAATTTGCTGCATGTTAAGAACAAAAGTATTATAGGTAAATATAATAGTGTACCACCCGATGTGTAGTAATTGCCGTAGTAACGTAGTAAAAAAGTAACTACAGTGGAAAATAGCTGTGGAGGTCTGAAAAAAGTAAACTTAAATTTTACCAAAGTTACTACTCCACAGCTATTTTCCACTATGTTACTTTTTTACTACATTACGACTGCAATTACTTCTTCATCGGGTGGTACACTAATATCTTTTGCTAAACTAAAATACTAACAATACAGTAAGTGCTTTAATCATAATAATTTTCCATACCTCTAGGCAAAGTTTTAAGTCGCTTCACACTGGAAGAGATTTCGTTGAAAAGCAGCACGTTTAATTCAGGCCAACGAAGTGCGCATATAATATTCGCTAAAAACATCGGAATGGTCAAATTCTGAAAGCCAAGTGTAGCGACTACTTGTAACAGTTTGCTAGAGTCTGTGTCAGCAGGCAAATTAAGAGCGAGCACTAAACCTCCTGCTAAGAAAAAGTATTGTAAGAAAGATAGAAAAACCCAAATTTTATGAATTCCTAGTTTTACTCTATTTTTGGTTTCTGCGAGGTTGTTGTTTTTTGTATTAATAGAATATGGGAGGATATTCAAACTAGTAATAAAGCGAAATGCAAGATTGTTAAAGGTTAAATTAA
This sequence comes from Dicyrtomina minuta, assembly GCA_949802685.1. NCBI lineage: Eukaryota > Metazoa > Arthropoda > Collembola > Symphypleona > Dicyrtomidae > Dicyrtomina > Dicyrtomina minuta. The sequence goes on along the minus strand of OX461808.1, from coordinate 115,496,352 downwards.
AAATTATGTTGAATATATTTTTTTTATTGAATTATTTGGATATAATGAGATGATTGTGGTTTTCGACAATGGCTAAGTTTTGTATGTATACCTACAAGCAAAACTGTACGAACGAGCTGAAGAAACAGAAACGTCAAAATTTACTGAAGCCTGATATTTTTACAACTGGAAGTTTCACAGTCCACAGTCTGTCCAAGTCAAAAGAAACACTGACATAGATAGTCTGGAATGCTGGAATCAAGGGGTATAGATAGAACTTATTAAAGTTTAATATAATTAATGTGGGCTCTTAATGAAAATCTTTATAATGTAGAACTCAAGTTGTTTACCAACATTTACGAAACGAAGAATTACGAAACTCCGTTTTATTTTATGATCATGTTATATTTATTTATGTTATATTGACTAACTTACCTAATTCCTTTCGACTATATAGTCCAAAAATTAAAATATACATTATTAAATATCGTGATTATTTTTTTGATATTTCCGACTACGTAGCAAAAAAATAAAGTGGAAACAAAAACTGTATTGATTACCATTAAATTGTTATCAACCAATAAGCATTGAATGCATTCTTCCAAACTCATTTAAGATTCTATTCAAAATTGCTGTTTTTAATACAACACTAGTTTTTCACAACATTTTGCCGATAGAAAGACTTCTGAGGGAATTAAATTTGAAATATTTAAAAGTGTCGCAAAAACCTATAAACTATGTTAATAATTTTTGACGTTCACGTTCCATGCAGTAATAACCAATCGTTATGTAAATGTATAGTGTGTATCTCATAGAATCTAATAGGGATCGAAGCTCACCTATTCCAATTTTTATATAATTGCTTACGACTACTTGTAATCGATATAACATTGCGATTGTATGCCAAATTACCATTATATCGTCTGTGAAGAACCTAAATGGTCCATATCCATTTGTAGCTAAAAAAAATGTCCACTATCTACAATAATACTGAAATATGTCTTGAAACCATTTAACTAGAATATTTTGTTCTTTTAAAAAACATGGAAATAGAATATTTTGCACTTTTAAAAAATATGGAAATAGAATATTTTAAACTTTTCTAAAATATGTAAATAGAACATTTTACACTTTCAAACACATGCAATTAGAATATTTTGCACCTTTTCGAAAATATGGAATTAGAACATTTTCCACCCTTTCAAAAACATGTGAATAGGACAATGACAAATTGTTGAAAACCATGAAAATAGAGAATTTTACGTTTTTCGAAAACTCCTAATTAACATTTGACGCATGTTCCTCGTTTTATTTTTATGAAATAGTTCATTTTGATTTTAGCTTAAATTGGACAAGGGTCATTTTGGTTCTTCACAGACCATACATAGTCCTATATGGAGAATACAGCAAACTATGAAAAGTATTGAAAAGTTGTATAGCTCTGACTCTGACAATGATAAGTAGTAGCCATTTCGTACAAAACACCAAGAGCTAATACTAATAAGCCTCTGTCATCAGTATCAGTTAAATAGGGGTACTTATCTTTAGATACAGCTGAATTTTAGATACAATTATTGATGTTGGATGAAATCAAAAAGCGTGACGATTACATAAAAGACCTGCTGATACCTGATCGTAAAGTTCGATTGGTTCTGAATAAATTGTGATTGTGATACAGACAATTCGGTTTGTACTTCCAGCGACAACAAAATGCTGTTTAGACCTAAAGGGCTTAATTTTGAGTGATTAATAGCTTTGGTACAACATCAGCATGCCATTGTGGCTAAGAAAAATTGTAAGATGTCAGTACATTTTAGTAGAGAATTTACCAGATCACGCATAATTAGCATTATTATACTCCTCTACTGTCAACTGTACTGATGATATACAATTCTCAAATACGGATATAGAATACATTTTTGACGATGTGGTTTTTATTATATTAAAATGCATATTTTTACGTACAAGAATTATCTGTAGTTACATAATACTGACATTTGAAAGTTGTGTTTCGGAAAAACAAATTTGTAATACATATAGCTATGTACGACATTATATTATGTTCGATGAAGATAAAATTAACTACAACAGGTAGTAACGAAGGAATTATCTTTGTGTTCTTCAAAATAAACTCATGTTCTCCTATTTTGATTGAATCTGGTATGCAAACCAGACACAGTCGGTAACTTACAAGTGTTGACGTTGGGGCGTTTTGAATTTTAACATTTGGGAGGTAAAATATGAGGGGTGAGGGGTACATAATGCGTTCTTCCACGAATGCGATTAATCAAAAACGAGTGAATATAATTTCAGAAAAGCATATTGTGATTATTATAAGCAATAATATTCCCCAGGACTGAAATGATATTTTTAAAAACTTCAAAAATAAAATTTCCCTAAATTTTTAAAATGCTAAAACTTATAATTTGCGTTACTATACACGCGCCTGCCATCGAAAACGGAGAACATGAGTATTTTAAATTGAAAAACGTGAGATTCTTTCTGGTCACTTGACCCTATTTACTAAACTTACAACCATGATAAAGTTCAGTAGTAATAATGATAACAATTAAATTTTCAAAAATGTGTATAAACTGTAATAAAATTTGATAAACATTCGATGTTGTTTTAAAAATAAAAATAACGTATGGTATTTAGAACCACCGGACGTTTTAAAACAGAAAATAAGCCTTTCCAAAGATTTTAAGTATGTGATTTATTATAAGGTAAAAACCAAACTAACTTTTTAAAAAAAAATGCTCAAAAAATAAAAAAGGTGTTGACAGGTTTAGATTTTGTAGCAATGGGTTTTGACTAGAATAACCTTCAAAGATCAAAATACAACGAAACGTATAAATTAAATACCTGATTTTGAGTGAAGGCAAAATCATAACAGACCTGAATTAATCAATTAATGCAAAAAGCATCATGTCTAAAATACATCTAAAAAAAACAATGCAAGAAAGACTGGTATTTTTAAAATTAGGACAATAATCCGTCATGTACATCACACAAAAACATTTCCAGTTTTACAGACTTGGCGCAACATGCTTCGTCTCCTAACATAGCACATTCAGTAAAGATTAAGGCTGAGCATTGCCAGACGTTGATGTCATCAAATTACTTTCTTTAGTATTCTTGACTTTCTCAAATCGTTTAATTTCTTCTTTAATAGCTAAAATTAATGGTATGGCAGGATTAGGATGAAATGGACGGTTTTCACTCACATTTAAATTTGTACTACCAGACTCAACCCCTTTAGTGGGAATGATAGGTATATCAGGGTAAATGGGATAATTAGGAAATATTGGTTCAGGTTTTAATAGATTCAAGCAAAAATGACCACCACCATCATCATATATTACAGTGGAGGGACCACTAGCAGTCACTATTCTTGAAGGCGAAAGCGAAGGCGACGGAATTAAATTCGGATTAATTTCACTGTCATCTGTTGTATCTCTTTCAAAAATTCTTGTTGCTTCTAAATTCTCAGAGAATTTCACAGCAGATTTTCTTCCAGACTGTTCGGATTGTGCAGATTTAGGTTTAGAAGTAGCACTAGCACCCCGACGGTCAGGCTTTATTTTAGACCCCCAGGCTGATTTTGGTGGTCCAAATGAAGCAGACTTTGGCCTTAAAGAAAACTCATCGGTTGTAGATCCTGTCTCCTCTGGTACTGAATGACTATCCCCATCATCTAGTTTTCCTGTGTTAAACAACAAATGAAAAAATATTTCACAGATGCACATTAATGAAAGTAACAAAAAATCACGGGGTTTTACTATTGTTTATAACTTTAAAATAAACGATTAAATATGCTAATTTAAATTTTATACCTAGCCCAGTGTCAGCAGCAACATTGAAAGCATCATCAAGAAACCGATGAAAACGTTTTCTCATCTTTCCAATGGGATTCTCTGAATTGGAATTCCCCCCACTGGCAGCTACCCCACCACCCCTACTCCCTAAATAACGGATTTTCTTCTTAATTCCCAATTCTCTTTCCTCTGATTCACGATCAGTAGATGAACTGGAGCCACCTGAACTTGAAAGTAATGATTCGGATGACAAGTGACTAAATTTTTCTTTCCTACTTCGAGAATCTTTCGAAACCGAACTTGTAGTTTTTTCTTCTTCTCCACTACTACGGCCATTATTTCCAGTGCCACTGCTCTTTCTTTTTCGGTGAAAGCTCTCCTCAGTAGTCACCTCCACAGTTTCAATTTCCTCCCGCTCGTACCTCTTTGAACTTCTATGCTTTGTAACATTGAAAACAACTGTATTGTCATCCTGGTCCTGTTTCGTCTTGAGAATCTTTCGTGCTTTTGAGCTCATGGGCCGAGCCATAGTTTCTTGGCAAACTTCAAGATTTCCATAGCTGATCATATCCGAACTTTTTGGTTTATTTGTTTGACTCTTCTGACTATTAGTAGATCGGCTATGAGTAGTTGTCATTGAATTTGAAGACTGATTGTCGGACACTGTTGTTGCTGGGCTACCCTTTTGTAATTGACTTTCAATCGTTTGAAGTTGTTTTCGTAACTTTTCACTCGGACTTGATGTGGGTGATTTTGAGAGTTTTTTCTTTCTTAGTTTGTCACTGTGAGAACTTTCGCCACCATTGCCTGCAGTCGCAGCCGCTGTGCCGGCTGCTTCGGTGCCAGATAATAAACTTGAATTTGATTCTGAAACGGATGAGCTCCCTTCAGAAGAAGATGGGCTCACTGAAATATGTTTATGTTTATGATGATGACTACTTCGACGCTTTTTGGCTTCCATTTTTTCATTTTGGTCCACGTCATTCCCAGTGTGATGTTGAAACTGAGGCTGATCAGGTGTTATTATTCTGTCTAAATTTGTAGATAATGACGACTGCCGCTCTTGAATTGTTTCCAGGTCGGATTTTTTGGCAGATTTGGGTCTCGTTTTAGATTTTGACTTAGCTTTATGATTTCTTTTATAGTGCCGATGATGACTTGTCTGATCTTCGCCATTATTTCCTTGACCTTCGTGCTTACTATGACCTTGGCTTAGATCTTGGTCCTGATCAGAAGCCTCCTCTGATAGATCTGACTGCGGCTTATATTCAATCTTCTTGCGATGAAGAGGCCACTGTAACGGCACTTCCGATCGTTCTATAGGGCTCTGCTCAAAAAATTAAAATATCACAAGTTAATTAATCAAATCTGTCACACTAATTGATATTTTCATGAGCATCAATTATAAATGTGGTTACAGTAAATAGTTAATAATAATTAATTATAAAGTTAAATACTACAGAAAAAATAAATAGCAAGAGAGAGCTTTATAGAGTATTAACGCGCAAATTTATAAAATTTCGAATAGCACTAAAATTACAATTAAGTACATATTTAGATTTCTTTTAAATACAGAGAGAGCTGCATGCATTGAGGCGGAGGCTTTTTACTGGGCCAATGCAATGAAAAACCAAAAGACCAAAACCAAGCTTTCTACTTACGATATTACGATAAGTTACGACCAACCAATTTAAAATCCTGACTCATGTCAAGAGAATCAACCCAACCAACACGCAACGACAGCAATCAATCAATCGAAGAAGTGACATTTTGAAATCCTTGACATTTTTATTTTTTAAAATGATATAAATTTTACTTATTCTTTTTTGTATATTTTTGTAGATACAGTTACTCATGTTTGTCACAGGACTGGACTGTCACGATCATCTAGTTCAAAAATGTACCAACAATAATCACTAATTACTTCATACTATTAAAATAATAGCTTCATATTACTTAGCTTTGCATTCAGCAGCATAAACAGTACCTGCCTCTCTACCTACTTATTAAGTACTTTACTACTTTACTTTACAATTTATAATGTTGCTTATTCAGCTGCAGCTGATTCAGTAAATTATATTTCTTCAGTACTAAGCAATACATACAATAGGGTTAGCTGTTAGCTTCAATAGTTTAGAAAAGGAGAGAAAGTTTAGTCAGAGTATTAAGTTCAGGTAGTTTAAAGTAAATGAAATAAAAGATCGATAAGGGATTTATCACACTAGCAATAACAGTTATAGTTATACCAGAAAAAACGTAACATTTTGAAAAAAGTGATTACGATTTTAAAATTCAGTAGTTTTCACATCAGCACGTCAAACGACAAAGTTATCAATTTTAACATTTTTAAATTCAAATACTAAACATGTAGTAAAAGTATGATAAATCCCATAATCTATAATCGCCAGAAAGATGTTCAAAGTTTACCACAAATCACATTAACAGTATAAAAACAAATGTTACGATTAGGTATGTCATTAATGTCAAAGCATTCTACAAACTAAATTACACGTACCTTTACTAACTAAACAGTACCTACACTCAATTTGAAAGTTAGAACTAATAATACTCGATGCTTGTAATGTTAAAAAAATATTTCCGTAAAACTAATAATCATATAGTTCAATACTCCGAGAAAAAGTCCGTTAAAAGCTTGGTTATGATGATAAGAAAGATATATAGTTAGATACATATAGATATAGAAAATCCGAAAGTTCGGGAAGCAGTTTATAGCTTTTGTTTTTTCTATTAAAATGTATTTGGTAGGTATAATTAAATACCGGTGGGCCCAGAAAAGCCAGGTTGTCGATACCACTGCCTTGGCCGCCAGCGCTGCTCGTAGTTTCAATGGCAACGTCAACATGACGACTACGACTACCTGACTCTGGTCGTCCTCGAAGAATCGGCGGAGGTGTCACAATTCGACTTCGGCCACTACTGTCACCTGAACCCAAACGATTACTCTTCCATTTCCAAATCATCAGCATGAGGACGACGAGTAAAATTATTACAAAAGCTATCGAAACCATTGCCACGATTAACCATGGACTTGTCGCAAGTTCCACTTTGGGCTCCTTTAGGGGACTTGCAACTAAAGCTGTCATAAATAAAAAAAAATCAATCATCAACTTATGATTAGTTAATTTTACTGAACTTCAATCTAAAATTCGTTTAAAAACATAAATTGTCAGTTATAATATTGCTGAATTAATATCCAAAAGAGTTCAAGCAGTAGTGTTCTGCAACTATCAAATTCATTTTTACCATATATTTTGAATTACCTTCAGCTTTGTTGACCACTTCATAGCCGATTTCCTTCTCCATCTCCTCCTGGGTCACCATTTGAAGATCTTCAACAGCACTTGACGCCGGGACAGGATTTCCTTCTGCCCACACAATATAGTTAAGGTTCATCTGTGGCAAACTATCCACCTGTGACATATTCACCACTGTCACGGTCACATTCAACACCGTCGCCGCAACTAACGCTAGAGCACGTCTCCGATTTCGCTGCATTTGCATCATAAGCGGATTATTACTTGGAATTAAACTCGAGTTCCTTAAAATTAGTCCGAGGATAAGTCCATTAGTAGTTTTAGTATTAACATTCGAGCTGCTCCCATTATTATCATTACCACTAAAATATTTATTCCTATTGTAAAATTCCATTTCAACTTCTGCTTCTGTATTATTATTAGTAATTCCTGTGTCATAGTCTATTTCCTCCCGGTCCTTAATTTTTGTTACTAATTTAGTTTCAATTTCGAATTTACTAGAGTTAAATTTTAAAACTTGACGCTTTTTCCTCCCACCTTTAGCTTCACCTTTAGCATTACCACCAGTCTCTCCTCCTACTCCTGCGCTTCCCTCAATTTCTACTCCTAAAGATGAAAGTAGATGACGCTTAAAAGCAGTCGCATAAACATTGGCTAAGGTTCGTTCAATTTCCCGTTTAAAAATAATATTTTTGCTAGTAGGGGGTGTTGATTTCTTGCTAATGCCCGGCTCGGACTCAAACATTTTTGCATGCGTTAAAATAGTGTCTAAACTATCATTGTCAATTTTAATTGTAGTTAGGACCCAGTACAGGGGATTAGCTATGTAGCCACTAGTAGTAGTAGTAGTAGTAGTATTGGGTTCTAATGTGTGAATGTCTGGGAGGGGGACTTCCGTTCCTCCGGTTTTAGTCGTTGGAGAAATATTATTACTATCGATTTCGTCAGGTTCAACAGAGGCGGATTTATCTGGTATTGGAGATTTAGGTACTGGAGTTGGACTGGGGACTGAATGGCCAAAGTACAAATTATTTGAGGACGACAGTAGGATGTCGGTTGTGTCTGGTCCTGGTTCTGGACCTGGAAGTGAGAATGTGGGAGAACTTGTCACGAGTGGAACTGTGACGAGGCGGGGGGTGAAGCCGGAGCCGTAATTGTAAGATTCTGATGGGGATATTAATGACGGAACGACGACGACCACCATGGTCGGAGTGTACTCAATAGGATAAACGGTGGTGTGAATGGTTCGGAATAACACCATTGTTTTTGTAACCCGGATAACACCGTCCCCATCAGGCTCTGGATTTTTAATATTGCTATCATTGTCTTCCCATGCTAAACCACCATCCGTCTCCGAGGGGGCTGGCCCGTCACCCGAACCAGTCCAGAGAAAATCTTCCAGGCTGTGGGGAGTAGTGAGACATACAATATGTTACGTTCTCGAACAGGATTACATATCGTTTGTGAAGAACCAAAATGACCCATATCCAATTTTAACTAAAACCAACATCCACTATCTAACATAAATATTCAAATATGTCTTGAGAGTATGTAAATAGAACATTTTGCACTTTAAAAAAAAATATAAATATAACATATTGAACTTTTCAAAAGCATGCAAATGAAACATTTTGCACCTTTCAAAAACGTGTACCTATATAGAATATTTTTTACTTTTAAAAATACTGTATTTGGAACATTACGCACATTTAAAAATCACGTAAATAGAACATTTTGCAATTGTCAAAAATATGCAAATAAAACATTTTACACCTTTCAAAAACTCGTAATGAACATTTTACGCATGTTTTTCCTTTTGTTTTTATCGCACGCTCATTTTGATTCTAGCTAAAATTGGATACGGGTCATTTTGGTTCTTCACAGACGATATTTCTTTAAAATAAGTACGTGCCATATAAAAAGCACGAATTTACATAAATTTCTTACTGATATTGTCTGGAAAGACTTTCGTTTGGATGAATGTGGAATTTTCTATAATTAGGTGGAGGTAAGGCTCCGTAGTGCACCTGCGGTTTTCGTGTTTGGCTTCCGCTGTCCTGATTTGAATCTGAATTGGCATTGTCATCCCATTCTACAAAGGGTAAACAATGAAAAATGTAATTATTAGTAATAATGGATTTTAATTGTACAAATATTTACAAAAAGCTTGGTTTTCTTTTTAGCTTTATGTTCATTCATTGTTCATTTTATAATTTTATTATAATAGCACGTCTATTATCTGTATTCCATTTTGCAAGGCATTGAGCTAACAACTAAGTGCCAACATGCTGAATGGTTTTCGATATTAAAATAAAAGCCGACCATAACAAAATTAAGTAGTCTTAATTAAAATTGCTAAATTGAATACGTGACCAATATTTACGGCAATCAGTAATTGACAAAAAAATGGTCATTGATCCTTCATATATATGCGTATACCTAATAATATTTTTCAATACTCAGAAAATAAAAAAAGCACAAAAAATTCGTTTTAAGTCACAAATTCCACTTCACAGTTCCATTCATGTGATTGCATTTTCAATTACTGTGTAGTGTACTGATGTTTGATTAAATACATGCATAAATTGTCATTTCCACTTGGATTAAAATCAATAATGGCAATAATACTATCAAAACTATAATAGTGGTCACAATTCCTAATGTATTGATATACTTTTGTATTGTCATATTAACTTAGACTTATATAGGCACCCAGTGCATTACCACAACTACCATTTCCAGTTCCAGGGCAAGAGGTAGTCCCATGTTTGCTAAATAATTCAGTGAAAGTATCCTAGCAGGAGTTAAAGATTATATTCTGATTCTGAATAGCGAACTGCTATTGTCTGTTTGCGGTTCGTTCAACTCAACATGAAAGCTTGTACCGCAACGGCTTTTTACTTTTATTTACCAATTTTCTATATTTCTATTCTTATCAATCTGGCTCTGGCTATGGCTATGGCTATATATTTGCACACACTTGCCGTCAATTCATACAGTGACACTGACTAGTGAGAAGTTATGGGACGATTTAATATTTGACAAAATATATTTCCGGTTTAATTTTTCTTTAGGAATTATATATGGATGTGGCATTTTACGTTGAAACGTTATACACCTTACACACATCCAATCACATGCTGTATTATGTGACATTTTTATTATAACCCACGCTGCCCACGTACGACAGATTACTCATATGTTTTGTACGCGTCACAACGCGGTGCTAGTAAAAGGTAATACGGGGGTTTGGTCTTACCCGGGTATTTATAGGAATACGTCCCATGTACCTCTATTTAGTACATCTACCTACTCAACTACCCATACAAAATGAAACCTATGTAATTCCCGAATTCTTTATCTCGGCTTAATTATCCATAATAATTACTTCGATGGCACGGTAATGACGAATGTATGCATCCAAAACGTCTTACTATGATATATGTGCCAAGCTAAATACATGAATATTATTTATTATGCGGGCAATAAATATAAAAATGCAAAATTATGAAAGTGTACAATTATGGATGGATACTTTTTATCTGCTGTTCATGATCTGATGCATTTAATATTTCACTTTGTATAGGTATCTAAGTACACTCATACTCACTCGTCTCAGGCTATATAATTTTCACGACTGTATGTATGGTTAATGGCAACTCCCTTAATTATCTCATTGTTAAATTGACACTTCATTTCTAAACGTACGATCGAATATACATACATGAATACATAAGTACTGACAAATTCAATTAGGTATTATTATTATTGTTGTTACCCTTAAGTACGATGACACGGGACGTCTGGGAACGAAACTAAATCAGATTCGGCCGCAGGGTTTATAAGTATTATAACTAACCACTCTTCGTCTCCGCTATCTCCAAAACTGATGACGAGATGATCCTCTTTGGATGACCTTTACACTTTCAGCTTTGCGAACTGGCCTTCTTCAACTTCTTGACAGATTGACTGGCTAACTATTTTTATTTGGACTCTGACTTTTTTTTGACGAAGAGAATAAAATAAATAGAAAAGGAATTGATGGGCCTTCTTGAAGGCGTAGGTGGGCTGCTCTCTATTTTCTGGTTCCTCTCACATAGCGCTCCAAAATCTATCTGACTGACTGGAAAACTGACTATGTTGGAGCCTTTAATTTAAGATGGCTCGTCCAATTCTCTTTCTTTTAGGTCTTCTCCCACCTAAATCTGCCTGTGCCCTCAACAATCCAAGCCAACTATCCTACGCGCATTACGCTTCACGCATTCACTGATTTATTTGAGTTCCCATTCGTGTTCCCGTGTATCATGTGTTGTGCGGTGGGAGTGTTTCGATGCTGCTGGCTACATTTCCTTGTTAAATCCCCCTATTGTGCGATCGCCGACCTCGGCGATACCCGGGATCAAAAGGATCCCGTGGGAAAGCAGCTTCAAAACAATACCACCGTTATGTCATATAATATTAATAACATCATTTAAAGTAACGATATTGTATAATTATATTAATAGTTATGTAGGATAATCCTCTCAAACTTACATCAAAAATGACAACTCGTAACACAATATGTCGTATATGAATATTAAATTTTCGTAAAGCTATAATATTGCTTAATCATACTGACAAGTAAGAGTATCCTCTACAACCGTTACATCTTGAATAATTACTTATATAATATAATATATCATATATGTTTTAAACCATTGATAACCTAGATCATTGTTTTCTACTTATTTTAAACAGCAAAGTTTCAGAAATTCATTCAAATATTTCTTAAGAAAATTGGTATTTCGGAGTCTTTTAAACAATTAATTCTTCTTAACCTAAATATAAATGTAAATCCCTCATACATATGATTTTATACGCAAAAATCTTCTATCTCTATTTATCTTTCTTCAACACTCTTCACACTTTCCTCAAGACATACTATGCTTTCAGGGAAAATGGTCATGGTATCCCTATATCGAGACTACCCTGACGACCACCCTCCCCTCCGGCTTTGTGATTCATTCTGAATCGCGTTATATAACAATAATTGATTTACCTTTTGGATCCAACCTTTCCGTGTCAACACGCGTCACCTTCTTACGAGTGAGTTGCTGCTGACACTAAACTTTAACAAAAATTAACCATAACAATAAGTTCTCTTACAAAAATCATTTCTCCCCCATACATACTCCAAAATCGCATATCTTAATTAACTCACGTTGACAAATACATACAATAATGAACAGAACGAAAAGAGGAGTTGAGATCATATACTAGCATTATAATGTGTACATAAAATTAATAATAGAGAGCGCGGAGAATGTTACATCAAAATAATTATATCGTTACTTGGATAAATGATATTTGATATAAATGATATGTGATTACAGTTTCTACTTTATGACCTTTTAACTATGGATATTAATTTTGGCATTGGTCTCGTTTGAACTCTGATTTGCTTCAGTGATTCCTGGAGATGTTCTTCGAAGATTTGTTCCGGATGATTATTATCGTAGTTTTCTTCGTCATCGTCATTTCCATTAGAAAGGGGCAAAGAGTTGTAGATTCGTTCCGTGTTACTCCAAAGAATCATTCCCAGAATGCTCCATAGATTTAAATGATTGCATCTTAGTATGCGCTCGGTAGTCATCTGATGAGTCCGCCGTCTTTATTTCTCCGTCGCTAATGCTGTCAAACTCTAATTCTGTTACTTCTCCTCCCTCTAATATCTCAGGAATTGTTGGAATTGAAATTCTCTCAGGGCGAGGAACCGGTGATTCTCCCATCTCTTTCCACATTAATATGCGAATTTGATCCTTCTCCGGACCAAGAGGAGGTGAACTATCCCATGATTCCCCTATTTCTGAAGGATCCATGAGATTGAAGTAATCAGAGTCCTCCTCAGACGTTGAAATAACTTATCTGGCTGCCTGTAATAGAAATAAAAATATCCTCGAAATTAATTATGTACCTCGGTCGCTATCGACCCAGTGGTCGAAACCACCACATGTAATTATTTTAATCATATTCTCGTTAGCTCTGTATTATATATGATGTCCGCTTCATTCATTATTATATGCATATATCTCACAATTACTTTCATGTTCATACATCTCTCTATTGATGTAAACACTGACACATTCCTACTCCGAGAGATATTTCATCCCCCTACTGAACTCGATGCTCATACTCAAAAACTCCACAGCACTGAAATAACTATAAGTACTACATCCACATTGATCACAATTCAAATTGTTATTTATACTTTATTAGGAATGAAAATTAATTTTGTAGGGAATATGTAAAAGAAATAATTTCATTAGTCAATATTAAGCTCGTCAAAAATGATTAGCAGGTTTTCTACTTACTCTACCGCCTTTTAGTGGTACAGAAGCGGATCAAATGATCACCCCCACAGCACCACCAACGTTTCGGGATCTTTTTCAATGTGTTGAATTTTTCCTGTACTCTTTTGTAAGGGCAGTCACGTCGAATATGTCTCAAATTTAGTGTCTTACCCTTGCGGACGCATTCAGGACATTCCCTAATGCGATTGTTCCCTTTCCACCCCAAAACTGTGGTTGCCATCATTCCATCCCCTTCTGTATTCCCATTAGGCATCTCCCAATACAATGGAGATTCTTCTATCAATCTTTCCATATTTGCAGCTCGCGTTGCAGCATCCTGAAATGCTAATCTTGCTTTGCTCATCACTGTCAACCATTCTTTTTTCTGTTTCTGCCTTTCTGCTTTCTTTTCTTCAACTGTTTTTGGAAGTGGATTTTCAATTTTCGGAGGAGTTAGTGCTGCTCCGGACTCTTGCTTATATTTTGATAGTTGTTGTTGTTGGAACTGCTCCCATTGATTCGGCGGTTCATCTGTTGGTTGAATTGATGTTGGTTCCTTCTCAATGTCGTCCATGTCAACATCTTCGTAGAATACTCCATCGCGATGAGCCATCTATCACCATATCAATTAGATATACCTCCACCAATAATTTATAAATCCCCAATATATTTATTTGTATTAGAATGTACTTATATTTACTAAATATCTCTTAAATTTAATTCATATTTTTCTGCCAAATTGCAGGGTTTCTATTAAATTTTGCTCTTAAACCTATTTAACTTTATTTTACGCTCCCTTCAACTTCACTCTTACCATGCTCACTTTCTATATAATTCATCATGAATCATTGTCAACATTTTTATGTGTCTCTGTAGTTATAATTATATGGTTGGTTATATTCGATTGTAATTGAATACTGTGCCTTTGTTTCAACATAACTTGAGACTTTTCTTATTGCATCTTATATTAATTCTATTGATTTATCTACAACTTAAAATATACATCTTATAGTTTCATCTAATTACTTGCCACCCTTGCTCTTGTTCTTGTTTTTCGCAGCTTGAAATTTTGCCCACATGTACCTACACATGTACTCCTCCCCTTCCTTCCTATTTCCGTTGTACAGGTTCCTTGCTACCTCGCTATCTGGCTGAATGTTTATTTGTATTTTCTTGGCTGTTCCCGATGTGGATGGCTGGGGATTCCTCGAGGTGATGGAATGTGCGTTGCTTTTGTCTATTGCCTTTGCTAAGTCTGAATTAACTAAATTCACCATGCCTCGAAACATTCCATGCAATGCTTCTATCCATAGAAATTTTCTACCTGGATGAGGATCTGCTATGTTGTTTGTGGAACTATCGACCGGGCATCCCTGAACTTCAGTATGGCTTCTCTGATCCATGCATGCAAGCTTTGGCATAATACCGTCAAACGTCAGTATGTATGATGCATCAATCTTATCATGATGGCTAATAACGTTGTACTGATCTACGATTGTGCCTATTACATCATTCCAAGCTTTGGCTTGTGGTGCGGTAATGTCCTTAGGTAAAGATAAAACATTGACTTCTCTACCAACTACCAGTTCGTTGTCCTTATTTAGTTGAGCCATCTTGTCTAATAGTCTACCTGACAACTTGAACATGTATTCGGTATCCTCACCTAATTGTTGGCAAATTCTATTAATTTCCTCGGCTTCTTTGCTTTCTGAGCTATTAAGTGCATGCGGATTATTAATCAAATGAGATGGGTCAAAATGTTTAATGATCTCTCTCTCGTCGTTGAAGATACCTGTCCTTGGTACTGAAACCATGTATGTGAAATGGTTTTCTGTATCCTGTTGTGCATCATATGCTTTGATTATATACCCGAGGCACTTCTGCCATTTACCTTCAATACCTTTAATTGAACCAGCCTCAGTCTGTATTGATTTGTAATATTCCTTAGTGTTAGGGTTTATAGTCTTACTCCAAGGATTCAATACAGCAATAAATTGACTGGCTAAATGAAAGTTGACTGTGTCGTGGCTAATTTTAATATGAAACATGCAGCCTAGCCTCTTGGGTTGAATTAGGAACATAGCATTATTTTTGATAGGGTCAAGAATAACTGGGGTTTGTGCTACTTTGTGATATGAGTGATCATGATTTGCATCGTTAATTTCGTTTGTGAGGTCGATAACGTCATATTGGGTAAGTAAAGCGGACTGAAATCTTTCCCATCCGTTATTTACGATTTGAATCTCCCCATTTGACTCATGAATAAATTTATCCTTGAGCCTGTTGTACCATGACAGAGCAGAACCCACGAATGTGCGTTGTACCATGTCAAACTTTTCGGCTTCCGTCATTTTCAAATTCACAATAGCTTTGTGAAATATTTTCAACCAAGCATGCACATCATTGAAGCCTGTGAATGAAGGGAACCGACTAATTAGTTTATCCATTTTAGACTGTCTTTCAATCTGTTTAGGGCTCATTATCGGTCGAATTTGTTGCACGTTAATGTTAGTGGAATTGCTGGATAATGTGAACATCTCCATCGCTTGTTGTACTGTGGATTTGCATGATTCATTATTCATGCAAACTGCATTGGGTTTTGGGACTGTTACATGGACTTCATTATTGTCCAACACATTGAATCTAACATGCATAAAACCCCTATCACAATAGTTGACACTATCCTTCATATATCCCACAGTCATGTTTTCTATAATTGTCTTGGTCTCGTCATCTCTGAATTGAATGCTTATGGTATCCATTATAATTAGGTACAACACCCCAATATGGATAAAATCCCCCTTTTCCTCATTATGCAGAAGTTCAGGTTGTGCATGAAAAACTCGAGTAGGCGGATGCTTTGGTGGTTGTGATGGAGTGCTAAAACGCTCCAAAATCTCCTCAATTTTATAAGCATTTCCAATGAAATCACCATCCCCTAATTTTGAGCCCAAGTTGACTATCAGACCCGTCTTCGTAGGGGTACACGAGTGCACTAATAATTGTGACTCCAATGCATTCTTTTTCTGACGACTCATGAACAAAGCATGGCAGCGTTGCCCAGCATAAATTATGGTATAACACATCTCTGTACTGGTATACCAACCTTGGTCATTTAAGGCTTTCACAAATGGACAATTAGTAGTTCCACGAGCATCTGATGTGGGTACTATGACCACCGCTGCTCTGCCCATCACGTTCTGGTACCATGACTTCAAAGATTTCTTAGGGTCATACGCCATGGGTTTTGATCTCACTGCCATTTTAGCTTGTTGCATTACTTTGAGGTGATGGTCTTCCATATGGAATCGACCTGGCCTATTCAACAGCTCAAATAAAGGTAGGGTGATGACATTCAAGTCAGGAAATAATATCTGGAATGAGTCTACCAAGTACAACCACCGCCGCAATTCATCTACATTCTCAGGTTCCCAGTAATCTGAAATACCCCTTTGAACCGCTGGATCGACCACGCATTTTGATCCATAAATTTTGAGACCAGGACAGAATATAAACGGAGGACCCTGGGTACCTCTTGCGAATTGTGACTGGACCATGTACCTAATAAATTTTCTCTCGTCAGCTCTCCTCAAATTTCCCTTGACTTCTTCCTCTAATCTCTTATCATGTTCCCACTGAGGAGACAATGGTGGTGATTCATCCGGATTATGTAATTTCCAAGTAACTAATGCTTCAGCTTTCGCAGCCTCTGTTGCTGCCCTATCCTCATCCCTTTGGACCTGATCCCCTACATCCATCTGCTCTCCTATCTTATCATTAATAACATCGTCCACATTCTTTGAATCCATATTGAAATCAAACTATTAAATAAAATGATTTATTGTAGAATAAATGTCGAACTCCCTTTACCTATTCAACTTTTGGTGTTCCTGTTCAATTTAGTTATCTCAGCGTCCTGAAGACACAATCCTTCCCTATACTCCTTCGTAACTAAATTGGATTATTCGTCTATTATGCCCATGCAACAACAGGAATGTAACTATTGACAGTATCCAATCAAAGACGAAATTGATACAGTATTGTACTTGCAAGTGAGTTTTACTGCTTTCCAATGTGCCTTTGTATTATTATCACTATTCCAAACGTGCAAGAAATTCTCTGGATTTGGAGCCTTATGTATTGAAGTTTGTAAAGTTCAGACTTGTAAATGAGGAAGATATAAACATTCAACATAAAATATTTATCATTAATTGAATAATTTTATGCTCGAAAAGAGATTGGTAAAATTGAAATTGAATTCATAACAATGCTTCACTTAAGATATACTGATTTCAATTCATGAAGAGACCAGTTCTGTACCAGGCAGCAACGTTCAGTAAAACAAATAGCACAATCACAACTTCGTTGAATAGTAGGTATATACACTCAACATTAAACTCAAGGATATCGGCCAAAGCCAGGGTTGTTATAATTATTATCAAAAGCTTCGTGAATTGGCACTTCACCATCTAACTATATACCTATTATTCAAACAAAAGGTAAGCAAATTGTAGCTCCGAACCCAACTCACTTCTCAATCACTTCAACTCAATCACCAGTACTTCGAAGTTGTCAAACTCTTCGACCTCAACTCAACATTCACTCGTGTTCTCAATTCAAATTATGATATAACACATCGACTATTATGTTAAAGAAAAGAATAAAAGGCATATAAAGGTGTAATCAATATTTTATGTAGATTATGAATTTATTTCTATTACAGACCGATGACCAGCCTAATGTCGTTATTAACT
Organism: Dicyrtomina minuta; assembly: GCA_949802685.1. Classification (NCBI taxonomy): domain Eukaryota; kingdom Metazoa; phylum Arthropoda; class Collembola; order Symphypleona; family Dicyrtomidae; genus Dicyrtomina; species Dicyrtomina minuta. Next base: position 115,478,197 of record OX461808.1, on the reverse strand, counting down.
CGATTTAAATATTTACTTAATATTATGCACCAGTAAATAATTTTCCTTCAAACTATTGGGTCAGCGTAGCTTTTAGGTATGATTAACTCGCTTGGTTGTGATTGGTAGGTTCACAACACAACTAAACCACCGTAATGCGGCCTAACAGCCTACTAATCGCAATGAAGGAACTATTTACCTAGCTATTTAATTCAAAAATTGTGAAATACGTAAACTTTATTGTGTTTTGCGTACCATTAAGATAAAATCCCTCGTTGAAAAAGAAACAAATGATACGAAACAGCAATGCACGGTGATCAACGCTCCCTTCCTTAACCGATGCAAATAATCTCTTGATGAACTATCCTCCAACTTTTCTTCAATACTGCTACTATTATGCCCCTTTCAACTGCTTGCTGGATAATTTATGCACCAACTGAAAAATAAGAAAGAATAAAAAGAAAAGAAATTAGAATTTATGTCCTCCTTTATTTCTCTTTTATATGCATCTCCAGTTTTGTACCTATCAACTACTTAATCATTCAATTCTATTCGAATTAAAATAATATTTCACTTCTCCGTCCAGTTCCATTAAATGTCTATGTAAGTACCTATGTTTTATTTATGTCGTTGCCATTCCACAAATAGTTTTTAACTCATAACTCCCTTACTCCTTCCCATATAAACTCCTATTCTCTTTCATACAAACTTCCATAAAATCAACTATTCAAAAACTTCTCTAAAAATCAAAACTCTTAAAATTCACCGAAATTCGAGCACCATGAAAATGAAATGCATCGAAATTTCTTATCACTTTACTTAAAAACAAACTCACACAACCTCTTTTCAACACTAAAAATCACAAACTTCCTATCCTTCCAACTTTCCGTACTATCCTCCAAACTAAAAAATTTTCGAAATTTCGGGCCCAAAACTTCTAAAATTTTTACCTAAATGTAGAGCTACAGGGGACGAAAACCCGCACCTTTATAATACGGGGGTTTGGTCTTACCCGGGTATTTATAGGAATACGTCCCATGTACCTCTATTTAGTACATCTACCTACTCAACTACCCATACAAAATGAAACCTATGTAATTCCCGAATTCTTTATCTCGGCTTAATTATCCATAATAATTACTTCGATGGCACGGTAATGACGAATGTATGCATCCAAAACGTCTTACTATGATATATGTGCCAAGCTAAATACATGAATATTATTTATTATGCGGGCAATAAATATAAAAATGCAAAATTATGAAAGTGTACAATTATGGATGGATACTTTTTATCTGCTGTTCATGATCTGATGCATTTAATATTTCACTTTGTATAGGTATCTAAGTACACTCATACTCACTCGTCTCAGGCTATATAATTTTCACGACTGTATGTATGGTTAATGGCAACTCCCTTAATTATCTCATTGTTAAATTGACACTTCATTTCTAAACGTACGATCGAATATACATACATGAATACATAAGTACTGACAAATTCAATTAGGTATTATTATTATTGTTGTTACCCTTAAGTACGATGACACGGGACGTCTGGGAACGAAACTAAATCAGATTCGGCCGCAGGGTTTATAAGTATTATAACTAACCACTCTTCGTCTCCGCTATCTCCAAAACTGATGACGAGATGATCCTCTTTGGATGACCTTTACACTTTCAGCTTTGCGAACTGGCCTTCTTCTACTTCTTGACAGATTGACTGGCTAACTATTTTTATTTGGACTCTGACTTTTTTTTGACGAAGAGAATAAAATAAATAGAAAAGGAATTGATGGGCCTTCTTGAAGGCGTAGGTGGGCTGCTCTCTATTTTCTGGTTCCTCTCACATAGCGCTCCAAAATCTATCTGACTGACTGGAAAACTGACTATGTTGGAGCCTTTAATTTAAGATGGCTCGTCCAATTCTCTTTCTTTTAGGTCTTCTCCCACCTAAATCTGCCTGTGCCCTCAACAATCCAAGCCAACTATCCTACGCGCATTACGCTTCACGCATTCACTGATTTATTTGAGTTCCCATTCGTGTTCCCGTGTATCATGTGTTGTGCGGTGGGAGTGTTTCGATGCTGCTGGCTACATTTCCTTGTTAAAGGTACCTTCATAATATTCATAGCTACAACGACATAGAATTTAGGCAATTTTGGACAGCAATAATTATTGGACGTATTACATCGCAAAGCCCAACTAATCAATACAGTCTATGGGTAATGGATACGGGAAGGAATCATTAAGAAAATGATGAGTACTTCTGGGGCGGTGATAGCTGGTTTAATGATACCTATAATATAACGGTAGCGAAATTGAAGCTAGCTTAATGATACCATTGATTGATATTGATAGGGATGTAAAATGTAATAAAAGACAGAACAGGATGAGTACAGTACCGTAATTACAATTATAACAGATTCAATTTTAAGACGCTATTGCCTTTTAGTTTTTCACTTTAATTATTTTCAGGCGAATTATCAAATCCGACTCCTTCCTTAGCAATGCTACTGAAAGGGAACGGATTTAATCTTTTAAAGACGATATACTGTTTCAGCCTGTAAAAAAAATTTAGCTGCTGATTGATTCTGAAATACTCTACCAAACCCAAATCATGATATATACCGTAAATGACGGAATACGTGCCGGGGCACAAACAATAAGCTCCCGATTGTCAGTCCAAAATATTAAATACACGCCCAGCTAATTGTTCTGTCATTTACAGTGCGTCATTTTGAAGCTCTTGAAGAATAAAAAAAAACCTTCAAAATTGGTAGGTTTTTTGCTAACTGTATTTTTTTCATTTGGTACAGGAGAATCACACTTTTTAGTCAAATGTGTCTACATATAGATCAACCCATTTAGGACAGTTAGATATGTAGGTATACTTACTGGTTTGAATTATCGTTCAGTTCTAATGATATATCTATAAAGTTATTTATATTTGAAGGGAGTTACCATTCGTAATTTTAACTTTTGGTGTGGCTGAAAATTCAAATATTCCAATTTTCATAAAAATTGGCCAATAACCGTAATCTCCGTTACGGCTGTCACCACATGATGCCTAACTTTCTTGCATTTATAATTACACTTCTGGAACTTATAGAACAGTCTTATCTTATGAACTGAAACAGCATTGACAGCATTAGAATTTTGTCCAATTGTAAGACTAAACACTCGCAGTCTTATTCTGTCTTTCAGTCTAAGCTGTTGATTGTTGACGTCACGTTATTTCTTGCAAAAAATACAACTTCGTTGTGACAGGTTGACGAACTGTTGATTTTAATGTTAAACGACGTTAGGCTTAACCAATTTACCTAGCGTCTTTTCTTTATTATTGTCGAAATATTTTCCGTTGCTAAAGCATAAAACAAAGTAATTTATTTATAAATTTTATTTTAGAGCGAATTGAATTTAAAATGTAATTATGCATAAATACAAATCCGGCTTATATTTTTCTAAATTGTACATAAACAGTTAAACAGACTAAACAGTATACATATACAGTAAACCAGAGTATTTCACAATAATTTAACTTTCTTACAAGAGACAAAGTTACTTTATAAAAAAAATCCTGATTGGCTACTGCAGGATCGAATATAAAAGGATTTAACTGCTCAACATGCAAATTAAATTTGTATTTCTTTATTCAATAAAAATACAGAGAGCAATCGATCTACTTATCCTTAGTTAGTTATGATTTTATAATAATGACACATTTCGGTATAATATAAAATTCTGAAAAATACTAAAGTGCACACAATGCTAACCATTATTTTCATGGATTAAAATAAGCAAATACAATTTAAACAGTAACAATCTAAAATGTTTTAAGGAACCATTCATGCACAAAAACGCTATGATTACTACGGCAAGCAAGTTAAACTAGATGTAAATGAAGGCAACCACTGCACTGTTTACCGTAGTTCACATTTATTCAAACATACTACACACAATGCAAACATAGTTTAACATAGTATACTACTTCATGCATCGGAATCAAATCAGTGTACATACTTAAAATTTATTATGCAGATCTAATAAGGGTGCAAAGTATGCTAAGTATCTCTATGCATTTGAAAAACACAAAGTATGTTTGTTTTAGCTATTACAATAATGGAAAATGAATAAATAATTTGTACTGTAAAAAAAATGTAACAATTTTGGCTTAGCCGAAATAAGAAAAACAAAACTGTGTTTACTTTTAAAAAAATTAACGCAGTTTTAACATTCCTATGCAAATTATGCAGGGCAAAATATTTGATTTTTGGACTGAGACATATAACGAATAAAGTGGGTGCTTTTCGGACTTAAACTACTACATTAGCAGGTGTTCGTATTTATTCTACATGTCCGCCTAAAATAACAAAGGCATATATAAGATATCAAGCAAGCAAAAGAGCGCAGGAATAAAAACTAATACTAATACATTGTAAATATTTTAGAACGAAAACGACCCTATGCTATGGAATGAACTATAAAAAACTAGAAACGTTGAAAGCAGTAAATCAAATACGTACGAATACTTGAATTATTACATTTAGCCATAGGAACAATTCCCATAGTATAGTTAAAGCAATTCGACTTTTAATTTTAATGGCAGTGTCTAAGCTTTAACTGGAAAAACTAAAGGTAAATAGACTTGGCCTGGCCGCGATCGAAACTTTCTATTTGACTTTCTTTTCCTCGTAATCCCTTCAAGTTGGAGCTCAAAAATGTACCTTTCGCCTTTTCCTTCGGCTCCACTTTTAGCAGCGACGGAATTAACTGTGTTGCTTTTGCTTTTCCCATGTGAAGAATAATAATTACCCATAATGAGTGTTGCGGATGACATGCAAACTACACAAAACATGGAAGAGGACGGACTCTATTTAACGTGGTGCACATGAAAGTATTTTTATAAATTATTTTGGTATTGTATTATTTGTATTGCGAATTTAGTACGGCTTTGTACTACAAACTATGATCCGTGCTGTCCAGTACCAGTCCCAGTTTTACTTTCACCCTTTTCATTTTGAAATTATTTTATGACGGTATTTCAGTATTTTGTCATTTGGTGGGAATTAGTTTCAAAATATCTAGGCCACCATTTGAGAACGCTTCCTGTCAAAACTGATAATTATTCTGTATAAATATCACCAGCGCCTGATAATGCGGCAAGCGCTGTCAACCCGTGCCCTGCTGCTTGAATTTTCAAAAAACGTGTAAATGGAACATTTTGCAGTTTTCAAAAATATATAGAAAGATTATTTTAACTTTTCAAAAACACGCAAAACAAAAGTTTTTGTACATCTCAAAAACATGCAAATATAACATTTTCCGTTTTTCTCAAAACATGTAAATAGAACATTTTGCACTTTTTTGAATCAAGTAAAACGAAAAGTTTTCACTTTTCTAAAACAAGTAAATACAATTAACATTTTGCTTCACCAAAGTAACCCACCAATAAAATAAAAATATTGTTTTTTGTATGAAAACAAATTACCGCCTAAAAGCAATTCCTGACTATCACCGTTCTAAACTATACAAAATATTATATTGTACCTCTGATCGATTCCTACTACATGGGTTGAAGCGAGCCCGCGTAGCTCAGTGCTTACTGCTTTGGTGTCTATGACTATGAACCTGCTGTTTAAGCAAATGCTCGCTTCAGGTCTTGGTGATCGAGACCAGCGGCGGTGGCAAGTTTTCCCACTGGGTTTTCCTTGTCCACAAGGCAGTGAAGGGCTCGGCGGCTCTGAACGTCAATGTAAAATGAAGTTCGCCATAGAAGTAGGCCCGACTAATGTTGGAATGACAAAACCTGTGTGATGACACAGTGCAAGAAGTGAATTCGAGGTCGGGCACCCTGTAAGAAGTGTAAGAACTGCGGTTAAATCGGGGTAACCTCAAATTTATTACTACATGGGTTGATAATCATTCATAAGTATTTCGTTTTATTTGAAGTAAATTTTAGTGTACTGAAAGTTCTAAACTCCAATAAAAAATAAAGCCTAAATTAAGTACACATACGACTCTAAGTTTTAAGATGGCAGGTTCTCCGGATAGTGAATTTTAACCGCTGTTTTTACGCTAGGTAACATACTGTTAAAGGGTGAAAATTTAGACAGACTCACCCTAGTGGAAATCTGTATATGTGCTGATACGGGTCAAAAGACCAAGACTCATTAACTCAGTGGTTATGTAACAGATGGGTTAATACAACAGTGTAATATCGAGAATCGAAGTAAACACAAGTAGAAATGAACATGAAAAGTGATACGGGTGGAAAATAATGACTTTGGGGTAAAGTAAAAATGCAACAACCGTATGGAAGCTCTAATAATATTCAAGACGTCTCAAGTAATATTTTAGGCTTTTTGAGAGAGGCGGAAAAACACGACCTTTCATAAGCAGTACTTTTTATTCAATCTTCCTCTATCATCCAATTCAATCCCTGAATTCACATCAGATTGCCAAATCATAATTTAATAAATAATTGAAGAATTTAGGTTACTTTCGCAATGACCACATAGTTGGTCCGACATCAAATAGTTGGTCTAATTTATAACGTGAATGAATCTCTGCATAGCGGATAAATTACGTAATGTGAAATAATCAAGAATTATTATAGAATACAAATATAGGTATATAAATATTCTAGAATTAAATAACAGTGGAAATATGTATGTATAAAGAATGACTAGTTGTAATGAGGCTTTTATGCTCGTCATGCAGTTTGTTGTTTACAAACAATAAGAGAACTAAAACTCATGCATCAAACATAATATATATACATAGGCATGCATTGAAGGATAAATTCATATATCAAGAAATGTACATGCATCATCATTCTTCATGCTCATACTGGCATTTGATTTTAAGCTTATGAAATAGTAAACTATAATTTAAACTAAAATTATATAAAACTTAAAGCTATGGGTGTACGTAGTAGTTGACGTTTGAGACATACATTAATGAGTAATGCAGGTGTAAGAATGACTCATATATGTATGACTTAATACCCTCCTTTTTTTTAATTGTCGTCGTCTGAAAGGCGGTATACGGCAAGTGAAAAAACCCTTAAATATTGGTGATGTTATTCCTCTTCATCAGTAAACTCCACCTCCAAGAATCTCAGATGGCTCGGTTCGATGGTTGATTTGGGTAGTTCCTCTTCTACTGCTGGTGGTGCCTGTGATTGTATGGATACAGTGACATTTCCCTCCTCAGCTATGTGTAGTGTAGGTAGTAGGCCGTTTGGTGTGACAAGCGTGCTTCTACGTATCTCCTCATTCTCATCCACTCCACTTCGTCTGTGAACAAGAATCGTCCCTTGGCTCCGGTGTTGGTTTTGGTCCAAGTAACTACTGTTGACTCTCCCTCGTCTCGGTGGGGCTACAGGTGTTTCAGTTGGTCCCTCCGTTCCAAGTAACTGCAGCTCAGCTTGCTGCTCTTTCTCTCCCTTCTCTTTCATAGTCTCCCAGTAACTCCCTCTCCACCCACGCTTCAAAAACGCAGCACTCAATTTCCACTTAAAGTATATAGCTGTAATAGCCATACACAGAAAAACAAAAATAATTAGAATCATCCACATGTACCATGGTATGCTACTATCTCTTTCCCATGATGACGTGTCTATGCTGTTGTCGCTCTCGTCAAATGTGATGTTCAAGTTGTTCATGTCTATTTTCATTCCCATGTGGTAGTCGAGTGAGTTCACTAATAGGGGGTCTTCGTGCTCGTTAAAGATAATGTTAAGCACATCTCCTCTATACGTGTTGTTCGCTATGGTGAATGTAGTCGTGATGGGTAGTAGGAAGATTTCGTTGGGGCAGGGGGTGTGTCTGGTGGTTCCTACACGTATGTTCAAGCCTGGGCAGTATATGTGAAAGAACGCATTATACACTTTGACTTGTACACTTCCCTCCGCGTCTTGTGCTGTGCTATTTCGACAGTTTTGAAGTACATACTTGAGTTTGTCTTCATACGAATTTCGTGGCTTACATTTTTGGTGTGTTGTTGCTACCACTCTGTCCATGAAACTCCAGTCGAGCCCTGTATCGAATACACAGTCTTGATCCCTTGAAAGCAAAGCATTTGGTGGTCCTTGATATTTCAAATCACACGTCCGATTTTCTTTCCTCCATAGTAAGGTAAATGGGTCCGCTACGACAAGTGTCAGGTTGGGATTGACGAGTGGCACAATGAAACTTAGATGTAAATTGTCCATTTGTGGGTCACTTCTACATTGTCGAAATTCAGCTAGCTCCAGTGGACATAAATCCCCGCACGGTAAAGTGAAGTTCAGGAAGTCGAAAAATTCGTCATCCATATGACCACGGCTCCAGATCCTCTTGGTGTGTTGAATCATCGCTCCGCTTTGGGTGAGTCTTGATACCAGGTAGGCAATATCAAACTCCAGTCGCTCGATCTCTTCAGGTGAGTCCTTCCGTTCACTGATTATTTGGTTAACAGCATCAGTAATTTTCGCCATTTGTTTGTAGAAGGCCCTAAAATTCTGTGTGTCTTCCTTGATTTTCAGTTCCAATTTATTGAAATGTTCGGCCAGTTCTAATGTGTGTTCGCTATTCATTTCAGCTCGGTGTTCGGCCTGGTATGACATCCCAAGTCCCGCACTGGTGAAAACAGCGAGAGCCGTCATTATTACATTGGTGAAAACGGATCTTCGTCTCCTGATTTCCGTCTTGATGGGGGGGCAGATCGCCTTGAGTGGCAGAAGGAAAGTCCTCTTATATTCTCTTTGGCATTGTTGTTTGAGTTCGTGTCCCACATTTTTTATATTGATATCCGGGTATTTCAACAAATCGCATGGTGATAATAAGCGTATTTTGATGTTGTAGGAATTATACCCGTAAAGAGGTGGATTCTCCGATCTCCGCCAAATAACTGGTCCTCCTTCATCTACCGTTTCTGCTCCTCCGCCAAGGATCAACATCAAGAAGTACATACATCCGAGAAAAAATAGTGGAAGTGTAGAGTGATAGGGAGTGCGCGATCTCTTCGGTGGTGGTGGCAGCTCCGCTTCCCTCCTTAATTCGTGTGTTGTTGACTTTCCAAAATTTCGACTCGACTGATCCTGTCTGAACTTGTCTGGAACAGGAAAATGCGTGTCTTCTATTGCTGTTGAATTATTTTTGGATTGAGAAGTACTCGCCCTCCTTCCCTCCTTACTATTGTGATGGTGGTAGGTAGGTAGTGACGATGTAGAATTTCCTCGGTGGCCGGACTCCTCGTTTTGATATGCGTGAAGTGAAGCTCCTCGTAGTCCCACTGTACTCCTCTTTTTCGTTACACTCGCCCTCCTTCCCTCCTGTCCGTTCGCAGGATTTGAGTTGGTGGCCGGTGCCTTTTTACTTCTTCCTCCCTCCTGGCTATGTTGAGTTTCGGAGTTGGTGGAAGGTTTTGATTTTTTACCTCCTCCCTGGTGGGTGGAAGGTTTATTTTTCGATGTTTTTGTGCTCGAATGTGGTGGCCCCATGGTGGGGAGTGCTCCTCTGGTGGTGGTGTTATGTACAGCTATTTTTGCAGCTTGTACTCCCTCCTGTCCGGTGGTAAAGATTGAGAGAACCTCCGGGTCGGTGGTGGTAGAGTGAGCTCCCGTCTTGTAGGTGTTATGTACATCCTTGTTGGTGGTGGTATGTACTGCCAAGTTGCTGGTGTGAGAGTTAGATTTCCGTTTGGTGGTGGTGGAGGTGTTGTGTACCGCATTGCTTTTGGTGCTGTTGGCGGTTACTCCCTCCTGGCCGGTGGAATGGTGGTAAAGTCCATGTCCGGTGGTGGAGTGTGCTCCCTCCTTAATTGTGGTGGGGTGAGCTCCCTCCTGGCCGGTGGAAATGTTAAAATTCCAGTTTCCGGTGGTGGAGTGTGCTTCCTCCCTGGTGGAAGAGAAGTCTACGCCCTCCTTGCTGGTGGAAAAATTAACTCCCTCCTTACCGCTTCTACCATGAAGTCTCGAGTCTTGTTTTAGTGCTCCTCCTCTTCCGGTGGAAGTCCCGGTGGAGGTAGAAGGCTTTTTCGATTTTTGTGAGTTTTGAATTTTCGAAGTCTGTGACGCTCTCCCAGATTCCAGTAGTCTTGAGATTGAATCTTCATTGTTATTGAATAATTCGTTCACCGTGAAATTTGCCTTTCGAGGTGTAAACTGGACCATATCTACAAACTCGTCAGTACTGATGGTTTTCTCCAATCCTTCGAGTGTATCGATGGCATCTTTAGTTCCTACTGATCGAAATGATTCCGCAATTTCTTCCAGATCATTGTTGTAGTGTATTTGAGCTTCTCGTAGAATGTGCATGTTCTTCTCTAGTCAGGCCTGTTCTACTATAATTAGCTCGTCCAGTGCTTTAAGTCTTCTATCGTACTCCTCTTGGGTGACAAATCTCTTAGCGCGCTCCTTTTCTTGGCGTTGTTGAGCCAGGAGTCTCAAGTTTTCTACTACTGTATCTGTGAGTTGAATCCTTGTGGGTATACCTTCGGGTGTGGTATAAGCAACTATCCCCGGCAAATCCTCTGGAACTGGAACTGGAAGAGTTTGGGGGATAGTGTCAGGTAGTGTTGCTTGGTCAGAAGTCTCCATAGCGTCCGTAATGTCTGTGGGCTCCTCTTGGTTCTCATCTACTTGACTCCAGTCGTTAACTTCCACTTTGACTGTAGTGTCTTCGTAATTGGTGAGAAGAACCAAGTTATTTGGTTGGGGAAGTGGTTGTGGAGGGGACAAGTCTACCATCTCATGGAATCTACGAGGTGCTATTGGTGTGATTTGATGATACCTAACCGCTGTACCCCGTTTATCTGCCAGCTCCTGCATGTAGGCTGACCAGGTTTTCTCTTGAGTAGGTTTTTCCATGTCCGATTTCCTCTTCCACTGGAGTCCTCCATGTGGTGCCCGGTAGAAGAATAATTCGGGATGTTTTGCCGATTTTTCTTGTATTTCCCTATCTACTGGTGTAGTATGTTGAGAAGAATTTCCAGCGGATGTTACAGTAGAGTTCTGCTCCTGTTTAATCCTTCGGTATATTGTTGCTGGATTTCCTCCATCAAGTTCCGTTGTGAGGGTATATACAAAATATTCTTTTTCTTCGGGTTTTACCTTTTGGGGCTCCGGGTTGTTTGTTGTTGCACTTGGATTTGCATCCAGATCAGTGTTATTCTCCTCGTTGTTGTTAGCATCTGTCGAGAAGTGTGAGGGGGTCAGGGGCAATGGACTTATGGGCTCCGGGATGTAGTCTGAGAAGTATAGAGTTTGATCTTCTAGTTTCCTCTTTTTCTCACCTCCTCTTATGGTAACTACACCACTATTCTGGAAATCCTCATAGTATTTTGGAAAATCCAGGCATGTCTGTCGAATTGCCGTTCCTATCCCATATGATCTATACTTAGCCATATAAATGGCCAGCAGTTGTTCTGCCAACCTTGACTCTGATGGAGTTGGAAATCTTGATCGAATATAAGCATAAGCTTGACGATCCTGTTTGAAAGCCAGAATTATTTTTGCTCTAGAATCCTTATGGGTTTCTTTTTCTGGTTCCTCAATTTCGGAGTCGTCCGTAGATACTTCTGTTGTGGTTTGAGTTATTGACAAGAAGTGATTTCCCGGTGCTCCAGTCAGGCGACCATATATTTGACTTTTAGTCTGGCGGTGTTCCGCTTCACATGGAGTGTAGATCTCCTGGGCAGGTCTTATCATGAATGCCTTATGACTGTCTGCTCTTAGAATTCTTAACTGTTCTTCCCAGATTTGGTCAAGTTCCTGACGTTGAATTTCCTTCTCCGGGTGTGGTGGTAACTGGAACCAGGTTAAGTTAGCTCCAGCCTCAAGTCCATGTTTCTCCACATTTCTTCTGAACAGAGTTCTTAATCGGCTACTGTTTGGGTGGTTTCTTAAAACAATGGTTCTAATCTTCTCCATGAGTGTGGCTTTAGCCGGTTGGTCATCTCTTTCGGAGTTTGAAGAGTCCATGTCATCACAGTGTCGATATGGTAACTCTTTACGAATGGAGTGCCAGTCCTCAATTGGTCTTCGCAAGTGTTTTGCTAGGTGCATCCAGGCTTGTTGACTTGCCAGGATAATACCATGCCTTTCTATGTTGTAGTCAAGACGTCTGGAATGTTCAGATCGATTCTCAGGTGTTAATCGCTCGAACAGGAAGTCCTTGATTTTCATGACCATGTCATACTTCAGACGTTGCTCCTCCTGTCTTTTGTATCTTTCCAGGAAGGATCCTAGGCATGTTGCACTGATAGAGTCCAATTCTCTGTCCGGAAGGTTCATAGTAGCGGGTACTATTTGACTGGTTTTATTTTGTTTCTGCTGGAAGATCTGAATCCTTTCTTTTCGAAGTTGTTTCCTCATTAGTTCCTGGAACAATTCAGATTCCGTATGTACTGAGCTTGGTAGATGTTCGAATAGGTTAAGAAACTGTCCCCATATGCGTCTGTTCTTCATGATCATGTTCCGGGCCCAAATTTTCCTTTTTGAATCCGTCCAATGATCACACATGTACTCTTGGAAGTCTATGGTTCTTTCCAGCGCTTCCATGGAATTAGCCTGGATTCGTGCTTTTCTGTTGGCTGATGTATTCAGTTTCTGGATGTGCTCTTGAGGAGTCTCCATAACTTCTGGAAGGTGACCGAATAATTCTCGTAGTGTCTCGGTATTTCGGTTGATCTGATATAGTTGTTCTTCCTTGTCCAGGTTAGTTTTAAATATGACGGCCAGATCTCTCCAGGTTTGAACAAGCGATTCCGAGTTTCTAACTTGGTCATTCCAATCGATTTGGGTTTTATTGCCGCTCTTTTCTTTGGCCGCTAAGTATGCGAGACCCAATTGGTTTTGATTTTCCCATTCATTCCTGAAATTTTGTTCTTCAGGAGTACATTGCCTTGTAGCCAATCTCGGAATGGATGAGTTCTCGGAAGTCTGTATCTCTCTGATCCTACCAGCTAGTGTAGAATGATTGTGTGGTTGTGATCCTGAGGCTCCGGCAGTAGGTACGATGTTTTCCTCTGTATCTGGATTTATCCTCAGTCTAGCTGGTGGGGGTGGTGGGGCTTCATCTCGTTCGGGTGAGTTGTTCCTCAATTGCTCCGTTTCGAGTGGTGCTCCGGTGGAGGCCCTCCCTGTCTCTTCGATATTATGAGAAGTCGGGGTCCTCTCGGTGGGGATGGATTGTTGGTCATCATCCTCCTTTGCTACATAGCTGTTGTAGTCTTCCTGTACTTTTTCCTCTTCAGAATTCGTAGCGTTGTTGTTCTGAGGGAGTGGTGGGGTGGTGGTGGATGTCGGAGCTAGGGGCGTAAACGGGTTGATGGTCGACTGAATATGCTGAGCTCTCGCTCGTCTAAGTGCCAATACTGTTTCCCATTCCTGCCTAGATACCCTAGTCCTAATTAATCCATTTTGTGTTGGAGGCAGCTGTACAGGTTCCAGGTCCGAGTCAGTGTCATCGCTGGAGCTATCCGTCCATTCATTTGTTGTTGTCTCTACTCCTTGTCTTGGGCGGAGTAGGTAAGCATTATTTTGCTTGAATTGAGATAGCATCGCTTCGGTATCCGAGTCTTCTCCAGTGGTGGGGCTATCTTCCCGGTGTTTATCCGCTGGATGTTTCTCTACTCTTCGTCCAGGTCGGAGTAGGTGTGCTGGGTGTTGATCGCAGTTGGGGCCAACACCGTCGTGTTGAAATCCTCCTACATGTGAGTTCATCCTCCTATGTGCGTATTCATGCTTCGAGTCTTCCGTTGACGAGTCTTGATACAGGGGATATGTAGGGGATTTAGGGAGTGCCATTTGATTAGCATGGTCTTGTATTCTTGACGTGTCTGCGTCTGAGAAAAGATCCGCCAGCCTTGGCCTGGGGGTGTCTTCACTCCTTCCACTGCTGCTGCTACGTGATGAGGAGTCCATATGTAAGCTTCCTTTCCACGGAGTAGAGTGGGTGGCTCGACGTGCAACAGCTTCTATGAAGCTGACATCTTCTTGAGCTAGATGGGCAGGTGGTGGGGGTCTGTTGCCTCCCTCCTGTCTTGAGGTACTTCTTGTATGTACCTGATTGTTTTGTCGCTCGGGGGTTCGTTCTCTTGCATTATTGTTGTTGTTGCGAGATGAGTGATCGTTTTGGGTGTTGGCTCGACCTACTTTTGATGATGACGAACTCCTTCCTCGCTGACGTGATCCGCCGCGCCCTGATTTGGAATTTCTACGACTTCCGTCCTGGGAGCTTCTGGCGGTGGATGATGATGTGTCTCTTCGGCTCCGTGGCGGAGACACGCCTTCCAACCAATACCTGCAATCATCCTTCTTATGGTTGGGTTTTCCACAGTATGAACATATGGTTTTGCTCTTGGCTTTTCCACCAGGTTGGTTCCATGAACTTGGTGGTGGGGAGTTTTCGCTCCTCCGGGTGTAATCGTCTTCACGATTGTCTCTACGCCCTCCTCTTTGGGATCGGCGGAAACGGGACCGTCCGCGTTCGGTTCCTCCTCTTCCTCCAGATCTTTCGTCCTCCTGGTGGGCTCTGAATGCCTGGGGTGGGTTGTACACGGCGTTACCTAGCGCTCGTTCGCGGTTGTCGTCGGTGGCTTTGAGTAGCTCAAGTAGGATTTCGGGTGTCTTCACTGTGGAGACACGCCAGGTTTGAAGGAATCCTACGTATTCCTCTTGATCCGAGAGTTTGCTTACGGTGAGGCATAAGACGGTTTCGTTGTCCATTCTTCTCCCGGCTCTATCCAGATCGTTGTTGATGGCTAACAGCTGGTTTAGATAGCTGTAGCCGCCTCCCGTAGCCATACGGAGGCCGAAGAACTTTTCTGCAAGTTGGACTCGTTCATCCTCTTTTCGGGGCTCGAACATTCTTGAGAGTTCTTCCATGAGGTCTTTTGCCAATGTGATGTGGTGCACTTTGAGAAGTACATCCCTATGAAGGCCTGAATGTATAGACAAAACGGCTGTGTTGTTGGCTGCCTCCCAGTTCGCTATGTCTGTAGCCTCTTGAAGTGTTGGGGGCAATGCGAAAACTGGTTTTGGATATGATCCATCCACTATGACTCCTAAGTGAACGGTGCCTAACGCCATTTTCATATCGACAAACCACCTGGTGTAATCTGATGGTCCTTTCAGCTTTTCGAAGTCGACTAATGGGCGATTGAAGGTTCTGTTACCCAACATATTGTCCTGAGTATGTTTCTGGGCCGCGGCTCTAAGTATGGCGAGTCTAGATTTTAATGCCGCGTTCTCTAACTGCAGTGGTACGCTAGCTTTCTGGTCCGCCGTCAGGTGTTCAGATGCTCCTAACTTAGCTTGCAGTTCCTCTATCTTTTTGTGATAATAAGACTTAACTTTACGTACCTCGAGTTCGTAGTGTTTATTAGCTTCTACTACCGTCTGCTCTGCAGTGAGGACAGGCTCCGTTGATCTTCGGGTTTGGGGGCCTGACTTTACGACTATCTTGCCTGTAAAGATTTGTGGGACTGGGGATGATTCCGGAATTCTGGAACTCTTGGGCGGCTGTGGGGGCTCTACCTTCGATTCTGGAATACCCTCGGTCTTGATTACTGGTTTCACTGGTGACATGGGATTATTGTTTCTACACTTTGTCACTACCACTTTCAATTTCACTAGCCACACCCTGGAACTACTGCAGTGATGTGGGGGAAACTGAGAACTGTTCTTCACAATACCATATGGGAAAAGTCTACACTTGGTTTGTGGAATTATATAATACACCACTACGCGCTGGTTAGTCTCTTCAACTGCGTGGGTCACTGTATTCTTCACTAAGGGTAATGTTCTACTCACTTTAGTGGGCTCTACGCGCTGGAAGCTATCTCAGTCACGGAGTCTGTGGATTGAAAACTGCTTCTTTTTTCACTTCTAAAATTTACTTGTTAACTACCTGCACTTTTGACGAAGTTGCTAAGTAGTTTTGATGGTAATTTACTTTCTGAACCTTTTCACGATATTAAATTTTAAAATTTCGAAGATTTGATTTTTGTAACAGCTGTTGTATGTTTGTACGTAGAAAAATTTCAATTTTGAAGTTAAATTTTGTGGAATTTCGAAGATTAATTTTGTGTATGAATTTACTTTTAGATTCGAAGAATTGATTGGAACCCTCAATAAAAAGATGGGCTTCAACGTTTGATTTTTTAAATTTGAAGATGATGAAAACACAAAATTCGCAGAAAAAATGTCAGATTTTTAACTTTCGATTTAATTTTGAAATTTGAACGGTAACCCTCTGTTAAGAGACGGGCTATAACGTGTTAAAGGGTGAAAATTTAGACAGACTCACCCTAGTGGAAATCTGTATATGTGCTGATACGGGTCAAAAGACCAAGACTCATTAACTCAGTGGTTATGTAACAGATGGGTTAATACAACAGTGTAATATCGAGAATCGAAGTAAACACAAGTAGAAATGAACATGAAAAGTGATACGGGTGGAAAATAATGACTTTGGGGTAAAGTAAAAATGCAACAACCGTATGGAAGCTCTAATAATATTCAAGACGTCTCAAGTAATATTTTAGGCTTTTTGAGAGAGGCGGAAAAACACGACCTTTCATAAGCAGTACTTTTTATTCAATCTTCCTCTATCATCCAATTCAATCCCTGAATTCACATCAGATTGCCAAATCATAATTTAATAAATAATTGAAGAATTTAGGTTACTTTCGCAATGACCACATAGTTGGTCCGACATCAAATAGTTGGTCTAATTTATAACGTGAATGAATCTCTGCATAGCGGATAAATTACGTAATGTGAAATAATCAAGAATTATTATAGAATACAAATATAGGTATATAAATATTCTAGAATTAAATAACAGTGGAAATATGTATGTATAAAGAATGACTAGTTGTAATGAGGCTTTTATGCTCGTCATGCAGTTTGTTGTTTACAAACAATAAGAGAACTAAAACTCATGCATCAAACATAATATATATACATAGGCATGCATTGAAGGATAAATTCATATATCAAGAAATGTACATGCATCATCATTCTTCATGCTCATACTGGCATTTGATTTTAAGCTTATGAAATAGTAAACTATAATTTAAACTAAAATTATATAAAACTTAAAGCTATGGGTGTACGTAGTAGTTGACGTTTGAGACATACATTAATGAGTAATGCAGGTGTAAGAATGACTCATATATGTATGACTTAATACATACCTACCTACTTAAGTTAGGGAAGCTGGACAAAGGAATTTGAATTTATAAAAAAGTAGGTGTAAATGGGCGTACCATTCTTGCATTCAAACTTCTTCTAAAAGAAACCCATTACTTTTAATGCTTTTGAAAATTGAAAGGATGGAACCTGTGTTTACTTTAGTTCCTCGTTAATGTCAATGAAAACAAAAATAAATGCTTAACGCCCCGGTGGCCCCTGTGCAATTGCTATTGACAGTATCCCATAGATACATTATTTGCTATGTGTGCACAGAGTTTACAGACCAACGATTGTACTTAAGGTAAATTGCAGAACGTGCTATCTAAGTCCAATTTTTAATCAGAAAATGGTTTTAAACTAGAGTTATTACTTTTAAAAATTCATTTACTTAAAATGTTTGCAAAACCATGCAAACAAAGGAGCAATTCCATTGTAATTAATAGAATTAACAAGTAAAAATAAAAATTAGGTATTTTTCGACAAACATAAAATTTTTATTTTTATTATAGAATATTATTAAATATTATTTAATTGATAACTAACATTTTAAATAGTGACGTGTATAAAAAACTAAAACTAAAGGATATGCTTTCATACAAAAAAATCTATGCGTATTCTAAAGATTTTGATTTTTACATTGAACTAAATTTTGCAAGCTTCCCCAAACTTTGTTATTCAGTCAACGATAAGTTAGGCACGTGTGCGTATATATGTATGTTTAATAATTAGGTAACTGTGTTCTGTATCTATTTCTATACTACAACAGATATATGTCTCTAGACTAGACGTTAATTTTGGTATATGTAGAAATCGTGCGTAAGACAAAAAAGTAGGAAATTGCTTTAGGAAGGATTTACCCATTTAGCACGCAACTATACTCTATCGAAGAAATTCGGGTATAGGGAATAAACCCCAATCCCGAACCATTCAATCGAGTTCTGCTGAAAGGTGGATGACACCAGTACCGCACCGGACAGGACCGGACCGTAGTCGGTCAGTTGGATTCACATGTGAAATGATACCCAGACCCAGACCCAGATAGAACTTAAATAATAGATATCGAAAATTACGAGACAGACGGAGAAACGCCCGGAACTCAACTCCGTAATTTCACCTGTTCTCGTCCTCAAAAGACGAAGCTTGTAGCAGTAGCGGTACTCGTATGAGTTTCCGTGAGGAATGAAAATGTTTCTACTCATAATATAGGGAATGATAATAGTGATGGATATCAAATGCTTTTACCCCAATGAAATTTCAAGAGTTTAATTCTTTAGCATGTAAATGTGAAGCTTGCTTGTCATGATCGACTGGCATGCTCACAGTAGATAATACTCCGCTCTCATCCCCCCTGTTCACTGTTCAAGTAGTCTTACTCTTGTTTTCTGTCGTGTGCAGCACTTCTCCCGCAAAATATCCTTTTATTACACCACATAACATGCCACGCAACGAATGTAATAACTGCGTCCCTATCAATCACATTTACTGCGTACATCCTAAAGATTCTACTTTCTATTCCGATCTAAGGAAAAATACAGTGTATTAAGAACTTTTAAAATAAAATTGTATTTCCGGTCTGAGAACTCTGAACCATATAACTATAGAACCTTATGAAATAACAATAATCGGAAATTTAAAAAAGAAAAACGGCTAAGATAATTATATTAGGGAAGGGATCGTCCATAAATGATGTCACAATAATCCGTATAGGTAGGTCTTAAAAATCTATCTATTTAAGGCAATGTTAAAAAAGTAGTCATTCTATTGTTAGGGTGAGTGGGTTTATAGAAAAGGTGCATTGTAATCCAAGACATCATTTAAAGACCACCCCTAATTAATAATTAACACCAATATGCTATTCAAAAATATTTTATAATCAAAAGGTAGTATCAGTGTTTAAGCAATAATGCAGTAAAATATTTTGCTTAAATAATTTGATTTTTAAATCTGCAGTGTTAATTAGTGCAGTATCGATATCGGTATGCAATTAAATTGAGCTGGTGTTTGCCATGGGCTATATCGCTATCAGTAGTAAGTAATACAGTTTAATTGAAGAGGTATAATCTTGGCGCGCAAGCTAGCCGTTTGTCGGCGTCTGTATCACATGCTATGGCAATACAGATATTTGTTTTTGTTTCTGTCGCGGCCGGTTGCGTGACGTCTGCAGTGACCTTAGAATTTTGCTTCTACGAGTAATAAACATTAATTAGAACTACGAACTCGATTACGAGAGTACCAGCGTACAGTAGTAGCAGAGTCAAATTCCTTACCCTTGACGTAGTTGGCACAAAGACAGACGTTTGAAATAAAAACAAAGATGTGAAGGTGAATCCAGTGGATATAAAACTGACGGTTCATTATATTGATCACAGAATCACAGAATTCAGTATTATAATTTTTACATCCTCACGCACACACTGATTTATACGCATTTGTATTTCTTAAAAAGTTTTTTAGAATACTTTCTACTATCAACAATCCAATACCAATTATCCACAAAGCAGTTGACCATTTCTGAAAATGTCAGTTTAAACTTCCTATTAAAAAATGCTGTCAACTGTACAACGAGTAAACAGTTAAACGCGCGTCAAAAGTTTTCAAAAACAAACTTATTTTATGGCGAACATTGAATCAAAATCAGAAACAGAATACAACTTATATTAACGCATAATTTTGTAGCAATTTATTTAGATTTTACACGAAAACATAGAAATATCTAATTTGTTTCGTATTGATTCTACTACACTACTGAATGGAGAGACAATGAAATGTCTGACTGTAAAGAACAGCAAAGGCTTTTGAGTGGCAGCCAGAAACTGGAGACGAGTTCCCTCCATCAAGTGTAAATTATCACTACAGGTCTATAGAGGCAAGAAGTTTCGTTGACAGTGCAGTGCAGAGCTTTCCTTCCAGTTCCAGCCTTTTACTTACGTCCTTCCTTCTTTTCCTCATTTGGCCACACTTTCACGGTAACGACTTTCCATGTATTTCGTACGCTTAGTCAGACCGGCAACGACAACAAAAGTTTTTACCTGACTACCTTCTCTCATTGTCTAACTTACCTACGGGCTACGGGGTAGAAAACAGAAAAGAAACGCAAAAGTATTGCAATCAATACTTTTACACTGCTTCTGCATGCTGTAGCTTGGTGAAGGTGGACGTATAACGTGGAACGTGGACACAGTTGTGTCTTACAAATACAATAAAATGCGAAAGCCTAAGGAGTTTCATATCCGTGATGGTATGGGAAAAAGTCCGATGCCGATACCAAAGATCGCACCCAGACAGTCAGTAGTACCCTACACAAATTTTCGGGTTCCATCATATATTATTTAGTTGAAAGAAATAAAGGCTAAATCCCTTGTTTAATGGCAGGCTTAACAGTAACGTTACGCAGTTTTTGCAGTCAAATATTAACAGTCAATTTACAGCCTGTAAATTACGGGGAGGTAGCCGTGATAAAATAAGTAGTGGCGATTTCAATTTACACTTGTATATCTTAATAGAAAATGCTTTAGGCAAAAATGCCTTCAGGCGATTTTCAGTTTTTGAAACGTACATTTTGTTTAATGTACCGCCAAGTCTTAAAACCTAAATTCGACATGTCACTAAATGACAGTATACATAAACGATATACCAGTGAAACCGAAACGACTAGGCAAATCTTTCTGTGCACGCTCAGATTACGATTAGTTTTAAATTGTAATTAAAAAACTGAAATAATTGTTGGTCCAAATTGATCAATATTAGCGCATGATAAATCATTTTGAAGCTAAAGCTCAACACGTTGAAATCGGTCAAATATTTCAAAACTGTGAAAGCTTCGCTAAATTATAATTATGTTAGTATGTAGTAAAGATACGAAGGGTAATTAGGAAAGAAATATTGTATAGAGTAAACTCAATATAGGGTGCGAAGTAAATATTTTATAGGGTATTTCCCCCTTAAAGGGTGAACATTCAGTTTTTACACCTTTGCCCTATACTGTATGTCATTAACGTAACGTCACAGTCAGTGTTCAGTTGTTCGGTACTCTGCTGCTCTGTCCTCAGTTTTCGTATTCAGTATTCGCAGCACTGAACATTCAGAAAATGGATATAAGTGGACAATAATAATAACTTAATATATCATGCCATACATTCCCTATCCCAGTGCCACTGCCAGCTGCCAGTAACACCAATCAATAATGAGCCGAAACCGTATACGGGACAGTATTGCATATGTATACATATACGAGGCGAAACATGTAACATATATGTAGGTACCTTTATTGCCCATTACTACACCATACTCCATTTATGTACCTGTATTTCTGCTACCAGCACCATCCCTAGCCCTACTTCGTTTGCATATACTTTACCCACCCGAAGCCGAACTTCACGATCACTGTCAACGTCCACGTCAGTCAGTCGGATTTACGCACTATAAGATTGTGATTGTATTTTATGGTCTCTCTCCATATATGTATGTTTGACCACATCAGTACAGGCACATAGAACCGGTCCGGTAGATTAAAATAAGTATGCAGTCCGTCCAGCAGCAGTCTACACGAAAAACTTTTGTTGTGTGTGTGGGTGAATGCTGTAAGCTGTATGTAGATGAAACCATTAACCTGTGCATACTATACCAGGAGCGAATCCAAAATTCACTGAGAGAAAGACAACTTTATTAAAATAAACTTGACACTGTCCTCCAACGAGGATAGCCCAAAGGACTCAGTATACGTAACATTAATTTGTTAAATATAGATTATGACTGTTAGTATAATTATGAAATTTAAAATTCAAAAATTAATCAGCCGGCAAAGAAGAATATAAATGATGCACGCAGATTTAAACGGATAAACAAAAATATTGTGATACTTCCTAAAAGCTAGTTAATAGGGTATTTTGCACCCTTCAAAAACATGTAAATGCAAAATTGTCAGCTATTCAAAAAAAAATGTAACTAGAACATTTAGCATTTTAAAAAAATATGTAAATAGAATATTTTGTACCTTTCAAATAACATGTAAATAGAATGAGTTGCACCTTTCAAAAAACATGTAAATAGAATATTTTGCACCTCTCAAAAACCATGTAAATAGAATACTTTGCACCTCTCAAAAACCATGTAAACAGAATATTTTGCACCTTTCAAAAAACATGTAAATAGAATAGTTTGCACCTTTCAAAAAACATGTAAATAGAATAGTTTGCACCTTTCAAAAAACATGTAAATATAATAATATTTTGGACATTTCAAAAACATGTTATGTAAATAAAAAATTGTGAGCTTTTAAAAAACATGTAGATAGAAGATTCTGCACTCTGCACAATTAAAAAAAATATAACTAAAAAATTTAGCACCTTCAAAAAACAGGTAAAAAGAACATTTCTCATTCGTTAAAAACAGGTATGTAAGCAGAGCTTTTTAATAGCACTTTGTAAAACCTCGTAAATTGAAAAACACGTCTACCTCATGAACGTAACATATCTAGTTTGGATTTTACATAGCTCATTTTAATTCAAGCTTTAATTGGCTATGAACAATTTTAATTCTTACTTAGTTCAAGTTATTCACAGCCCAACCCAAAAAATATATCTAGATCCGCCCCTGTATGCTACTACCATTTCCATTACTTACAGCGTACATAACATAAGCTCACTATATAGTCAGAAAAAACCTAAAAGTAGCAAAAGTTACCAGGTTTAGTTTTCTTTTTATATTTTTCTTCTTAAGACTTACTTTTGCGTGTGTTTTACTTCTTCTCAAACTTAAATATTAAGGGCTAAAGAGCACGAGAGCGAGACAGGTTGATAAGTGTGTGGATGTTGATTTTGATTTTTGATCGAGCCATCCACCACATCGACAGTAGCTGGACGAAAGTTCCAATACCAAGCCGAAGAACGAACAATGAAACTACCTACATACATATAGGTGATTATCATTTTTCCATTTCTAGGATCAGTCGTCAGTGTCAGTGTGTGTACATAGCAGTACCAGAGCATGAAAAAATCTCATGTCTCTTGTTCTTGTCCCTTTTGCCTCTCTTTTATCCTAATAAATACTCACTTTTTCACTGTTTTATTATTTCCCGTGGGTGCGAGTCAAATTCAAAAAACGGAATGCGGAATGTCGTGATATCAAATGTCAAACAAATATGGAAATGAATAGAAAACGAAGCTTCTCTTATGGGTTTTGTCCCAATTTCGAATTTTCTTTTTTTCTTTTTCTTTTGTGACTATAATTAAGGTAGTGGGTCTATGAGTATATGTGCATATTAAAGTAACTCAAGTATAGCGACAGTTGACAGTTGAAACTACTGACACGCAATGCTTTTTAGGTTTGGGTGTATCTAGGTAAAACCCCGAGATTCCGTGAATGTCCAGTGTAAAATTGTGGGTAAGAAGTCAAAGTAAAGAAAACGACAGAAAGCAGTGAAAGCTGAAGTTGATTAAAGTCCAAGAAAGAACATGGATAAAAGGAGAGCGAGAGGTGCGTGCAGATTCTCAAGGAACTTTTATAAAAAGGAAAACTAGGTTAATGGGGATAGGTAACTCTCAAGAATGTCTTCTTCTGATTTTACACTTTAGTTTGAGTTTCAGTACTCGCATCAAAGTCAATCATTCGTCATTAGTTATAGAATTTTTCTGAAACGGGAATAAAATGAAAACTTGGAAAGTCATATGTAAAGAAAAACGTTATTTTTATTTTCCGATTGTTTTCTACAATGACAAGTTTATTCGAGAGATTCGAGACAAGATTATTGCAAAAGTTGATGAAAGTGTTAATGTAGCGTTTACACTTAGCACTTAACCTTTATACTATAATAAAAATAATATAATGGCTAATGGTCAACACGTGTTAGCATAAATATATGACGTAAAATATCTTTCATTATAGTATATGGATGCATTATTATGTAGTACCCAACACAAGTGAAGCACCTTAAGAGCAAGTGGGGCATTACGAGATTTTGCATCCTGTACTTATCTTTTGCAGACTTTAACTTTAAAAACTTCACATTTTTATGATGTACACATACGATTATATATATATATACATTTATTGTGTGAAAAGATGCAGGTGCTTGAATTTTTAAAAATGAAGAAACAAACAAAATCACCATCAGGACGGACCCTTCTAAACTTAACTAGAAAATCTCCAAAGACCCACAATAATAAAATTATTTACAGAATATTGTTGTTGAAGTACCTAAATATTAAATACAAGCGCTTTGCATTTTGTGTTTTAATTTGATTTAGTTTTTCAGGTTTTGTCCATATATTATTATGTATCTTGCAGAACATCTGCATGCGATATTGCATTATTTCATTTGTAGTTTGCGTTTAGTAGTGTGGCACGGCACATTGCTAATATTGCATTGCATTGCACATACATAACGCAGCAGTTCGTACAGCAATAATATAGCAATAGGATTTCCATATTTAGTAAATATGTACTCCTTAACTTTACTTTATTACGCCTAATACTAGACCTTACTACAATTTGACGACTGGAATGATGACACTGCTAAATCACTAAGCTTATAAGGGTCGTCCGTAAATGATGTAATCTAAATTTTCGCATTTTTAGGACCCTATGACCCTCCTAAACATATTACGTAAATCGCTATCTTTAACATGGGATGTCATCAATATATAACGTAAGCCCACTGACACTACCAGTGACATCATTTATGGACGATTCCAGTATGCTATAGCATAGTTGCTATTCTGCGTTCATCAGTGAAATAAAAATTTCTATTTCTCACCGTAACTCCTTGAATTCAAACATAAAGGCGCGGAAGAATCAGTGTGTCAGTGTGCGGTGAGAGTCAGTGCTAATTTCTTTTGTTTTAGTTTTTGGTTGATTCTTTCTGATAATATAATTTTAATGCTCTGTGAATAACTGGACTCATCGCGATTGTTGTACGTGACTGCCTCAAGTTTTTAGTGTACTGTAGTTTAAAGTTTGAGTATCTGTTCCTGTTACTATGCATAATTATTAATCCGTATGTCAAAGTCAAAAGTCAATTATTGAATCGTTCAACTTGAACCTGTCGCTGTCAGCTCTGTGTGCAAGCTCGTAGTAGTTGCAAGCCCATAGTGAGTTTTCTGTATTTTTATATTGCTTATGCCTATAGTCACTAGTTAAAAGAAAATGTACATTGTATTTTGTATTATGTATTACAGGTAGTTACTGGCTTAGTGATTTAAGTATTTGCTGCTTAAGTATACATAGTTTGGTTGTTGCTATACGAAATTTTAAATTCAGATCATTTGATCGTTGTATTGTATTTCTGCATATCCTGATGCATGAGTTCTAAAACTGCCTAGTTTTAAGTATTCAGTGAACCTAAAGAAATTCATCAATCATCATGAAACAATTTGCATAGCAATATTTTGGATTTGTTTCAGTTTTTTTCTCATCCCACGTTAATTCCTCGTACGCATCCCTTCGATTTGGATTTTGTATTCTGGATTTTGGATTGTAGTTATTCTCAAACTGTATAAATAAATTTAGAATTCTAGAACAACGTCGAACAGAAAATTCTGGACATTTTTGGATTCGTTGCAAAAGTTTAATAGCATCAAAATCAACTATATATGTAATATAGTTAGATCAATATGAGTGCTGAACATGCTTTTGAATTTGAAGTTGTTCCCCAGAGTTTGCCACCGACCAAAAAATTGCCGGACCAGGTATTGCGTTTTTGTTAATTATCCAATTTATTATGAATTTATTATTTGTTATACTTGCTATAAGTATGAGTTATGTTTCAATAAACTAATAGGGTAGAGGGGGATAAGGGGTAATTGTGATCGCTCAGGTTTTTAACAAGAAAGCATTAGTACTGATATTAGATGAATTCCTCGCATCGAAGAATAGGGTTCATTCGTTCTTCCATGGAAGATAAACCTCTACTTTTAGTGCTGATGTATTCCTGTTAAAAAGTTGTACAAGTATCCACCTCCAACCTCTACCCGTATTAATTTTATATCATTTATATTGCTTGCATAGTTAAATAGTAAATACATTCATTTAGTTTAAGCAATCCCACCTAACATATTCAGTTCTTCCGAATTGGGACACATTACCTTATTCGGCGTTATTGAAAAATTGAAAAATTATTTCTTTGCAGTTTATTTGGGTAGAGTCGAAAGATCATGTGAAACTGACGAACTTGTTTGAGACGGTGATCCCACCTCCACCGCCTACTTCTACTACTGCAAGTGCGGCTTCAAATATTTTTAATGTTAGCAGCAGCAGAAGTCGTCCAGAAGAACCTTGGCCTTTTAGCCAACAACAGCCGCAACAACAAACAGTAAGGTTTTCCATGAGTACACAAGAGGTTCCAACTAATCTATCTGCAAAAATTGTGGCCCCAGCTGCTAGCTCAGTTCTCCAGGGAAATCGGGAATGGAAATTGGAAGGGAACATTTGCATTAATATTGAAGGGGAATCTATTTTTCATATGTAATATTTAACATTTATTTCTACCTATTTAAATTACTAATATTTATAACATAACAATAATTATTATCAGCTTTGCAAATATACTTTTTTATTCACAATTATTAATTCCCTCTTTAGTAACTTGTCTCTCTCTTGGAGCGTCCGTAAAGATGCTGTTAAACTTACGGCTGGGCTAGTTGAATGCCCGACCAATAGGAACAAATTTATTTACTTGCCAAATCAAATTGAAGATATCGTTCTTAGCATCCAGCTATTAGGCGGCAATGAAAAATCAGTCGAAACGAAATGTAAGACTTCAAAAAAATGCTTAAACTATCATCAGTACTATTAATATTTGTGTCATTGCTTTACTTGGTTTGATAAGTCTTGCTTATGCCAATGTTTCGTACCCATATTGCTCAGGTATTAAAATCCCCAAGACACTACCTGGAGGTTCAACTGGAGTTAATACTTTTAGGGACTCTAACGAATGCTTCTTCACTGTTGAAACGCTTCGAAAAATATGTCAAGTGAGTCCAGAAGGATCAAATCCAAGTGTAGGAACTACAAAAGCATTCGAGTTCGTTCTTCTTGAGGTTAACACTAGAATCCAATTCAAGAAAGAGAGCACTCAATTTTGGAAAGCGTCATCGTGCAGCATTAAGGATTTTCAGAGGAAGAAGATCAGCTTACGTGTGTCAACTGAGTCGCCCGACGGACAAAGCAAGACTGAACTGTCATCGAATACAGACTCGGATTTAAAATTTCGGCCCCTTTTAACTGCTGAAAAGCCAAAGGGATCGAAATTTTCGGAAACAATTACGTTGCTAGTTGGTCCTGAGCTTGAAAAGGTTGTCGTGTACAAAAATCATCTAGTGGGTGAGTACTATTATTATGATTATCAAATTTTAAGATTAAAAAGTTTTCTTTTTTTATTTCACCCACACACTATAGCTGTACGAATTATTTGAATTTGCTTCTTATTTTTAAAGAACAAAGCCCTGTTTTTGATAAAATGTTTGAGACTGACATGAAGGAAAAGAGTACCGGTCAAGTGGATTTACGAAATCACAGTCTTGAAACGGTTGATGCGTTCCTCTTCTTCCTATACAACCCGGACGGTGTGGCAGGATTTTGTACGGATGCTCAATTATTGCTTAAAGTTTTAGCCTTAGCGCATGAAAAGGAAATGATGAGAATACTTAATCTCACAATCCGTCATCTCGTGTCCATGACTGATGAAGGCTTGGATCTCAAGAATGTGCTCCAAATGTTCAACGCTGGGCAGTTGTACAGTATTACAGACTTGAAATTCAGAGCTATACAATGGATTAGAAAGTAAGCATTTACAATACTAATTACTATACGGTACTTAAGTAATTACAGCGATGGTGCTTAAGAAATTTAAAAGTAAAAATTGAATAACATAATAATATATCCATAAGATAATTTTAATCTTTTAAACTTCATTGTTTCATAGGAATAAAGAAGAGTTTTGGACTGAAGGGGCTGAATTGCAAGTTGGGGACTTTATGAGTGATCATAAGGAAGTCGCTGCATCATTAATTGGTGAACTTCTCACTCTTGTTAAACCATAAAGTATTTATTTATAATCATTAGCTTATATATCATCGGCTTTCTTTGGTGATGGCAATACTTGTAATACAGAAAATTACCAAGTGCAATTACTGTACATAAGTGAGTACAGACGTCGGATTAATTAATGCCTGAAGGCTCCAGATTTGTACGTAGTTCGTAATATTTATAATATTTGCATCCCTAATTTTATAAAATGCTATTAAGCTTTGAAGAGGGAAAGAGTGTGAACTTTGTCTTGAGTATTCTGCATCATGCATAATTGTGTGATCTAGACTCAAGGCTTTGTCATGAAAGTATAATATAGGTATGTATAATGTAATAATACTATTTTTTTAATATTAGCAGAAAGGACATGGCTCGGTTTTGTAAGATTGTAAGCGCTAAGGAAGTATTTTGTAAGTAATAATTAATTAATTAATACTAATTAGAATTTCCAGCAGTAAAGTGGTTAGAATAGAATTATTAATTTCTTACTGCGCATTCTTATTACCTATTAATGTCCGTTTATGACCCCAATAGCAACCGGCATTGCCAAATCAGATAATACATGTAGTATCCGTAGTTACCTATGCATTTTAATTTTCGAAAACTTAAATCAGCAACAAAAATATTAACTACTTACACGAGTTTGAAGTTACGCCTTAAATTTTAGAAACTGTCCCTAAATTGTGCCTTTGTAAAAGCAATACATATTTACACTTCCTCAAGCTAGAGAAAGGGTAAAATGTGAAAGTATAAAAATGTGTCTATTTTTTTCATTCTATTTTGCCAACTAATCTCCATAATAATAAAATCCAAATAACAGTGTCCGATCTCCACCGTCCGCTGTCCGCTGTCCGCCATTATATACTTACACTGGCCATTATACTACAGATCTGAATAATCTAAGTAGTAATAATATATGTACCTGCATAATCATAAAATTCTATGCAAAGCAATCGGATTTTGAACGAAGGGAAGGGGGGGGGGGGTTGAAAGCGGATAGGCGACAGACGCCGGAGGGCAGAAATATTTAAATTGTGTGAATTGTGTAGATAATTCAGTTATTTCAATATATCAAAAAATTAACTAACGATTTGCTTCCGTTCGCAGAACGGGCCGGTTTACTGGTAATAAATCTAATTTTGAAAATTTTTAGTTGTTTTAAAAATATCCATTTACCTACTTACGCTCGTAATTGCAATTTTTGTCAACATTTTAAAATTCATTTTAATATTTAAATTTTAAATCAAACTAGAAAACGTTAGCTATGAACTTGGATTACTAATAAAATGACAATAATAATAAAATTGTAATAATAATGTATTGTTAAGTAAGCATCATTCTTGTTGCTATACTCGTGCACATGCTTAATACTTTTATTATGCAGGCATACTTGTTGGTTCAGTTTAATTCGCTGGTTGGCAGTTCCATTACAGCTTGTTAGATAAGATAAATCCATTATTTTATTCACTTTCATGTCATATATGTCAATAACTATATTACAAAAGGTTATATGTAATATTATATGAAATCGTACATTTAACTTATGAAAATGCTCTCACTATTGTACTACAGCTTCAAACTTTAAATTGACCAATTTTTTGTCAAACACACTTATGATCACTTATGATTTAGCAGTTGTACCTACGTGGAAGAAAGAAATATGGGATGATCGGTTTTTTGTCATTAGTTTGCTATCATTTAATTAAATTATATTCTGATAGATTAGCAGAGCATTGTATTTTACTAGGCTGATTAAAAATATGTATGATTTGCGATTTAATAATTAAAGAGAGTTTGCGGATATAAATAAAATATTTTATTATTCGTTTCGCTTTTTTATAGCTTGTTATTTCGCAAAATTTTAAACAATTTTATACAGTTCCATATTATACTGAAAACTAAATGTTAATTTTTAAGTTAGTACTAAATTATTGTCCACTGGGAGTCTGAAGGTCATTCCATAATCCAGAGGGCCTTGGGAATCCTGGAGAACCGTCAGGGTTCCATACGAATCGCTCAACTCGGGAAGTTCTCCCTTCCCAACCAGCATCAGCTCTCTCCATAGCATGGTACACAATCCAAGGTTCGCTACCATCTTCAAACAAAAACAGTAAAATATATGAGTGCCTAATCACTAATCACTATTTATTTGTTTATTTGATCAATTTTTAAAGATTTAATCTGTTATTATTCAGGAGACATACCTGGGGATGTAGTGAAAGAAGCATGGCCAACACCGAATACGCTCTGTTCATCATTTCTCCAGAAAACACAACGATTCACATCTTGCCACCAGTTTCCTCTGTTCAAAGGATCTTGGAGACCGTCAATTCCAATCATACCCAGACAGTAGTCAGCCGTCCAACTTCCAGAAGCTGAGAAGATCAAAAAAGTTCTTCCATTATGTTGAAGGATTTGTGGACCCTCATCCAAGGCAGCTCCAATCTGTTCCCATCCTCCAGTAGGCTCCCTGAGAAGAACTCGGTTTCCAGAAATCGTCATAGGGTTGCTCATCGGAGCGATGTAGAGATTTTGGGGGAATCCAGCGGTGGCATGTGGCCAGCCGGACCAAATGAAGTAAAGCTGTCCGTTTCCATACTGAAGAACAGTTCCGTCAATTGCCCATACATCAGAGTCACGAGGGGTGAGCCTAAACGAAAGTCAAGATAAACGAGGGTTAGGCAGTGTAGAATAATTTTGGCATTTTCTTTTAAAGCTGCATTTTTTCAATCAATTAATTTTATGTTTTGGTGTAATAGTTTCCTATGCTATTTTTGTCTAATTGAAAAACACTTACTTGACTTGACCTCCATAGCCTCCAAGAGCATTATTTGGGTCATTAGCTTTAATGACGTACATTCGATGATTGGCATTATCACCGTTGATGTCAAGTGCAAAGTAAATGTACCAATTTCCTTGGATAAAATGAAGTTCGGGTGCCCACAAACCACCGTAGGGTGCTTGTGCTTCGAAAACGTGCCTTACTTCAGCATTTCGGAAATTTGTCAACTCGCGACTTCTCAATACATCGATACCCGCCCCGGTGGATTTGGCCCAGTAGTAGAATCCGTCATTGTGGCGATAAATGAATGGATCGGGTGCGGCTCCATTCAAAATTGGATTTCTGAATGTGGCTTGAGTTGAGCTGTTGCTGTGAATTGAGGCAGAGTTGACGCTCAATGCACAAACAACTAAGCACAAAAATACTGCACTTTTGAACATTGTGCTGATTTAATTAATTACTGTGTTAAGTTGACGATCTACACTGAAAGTAGACCGTGGAGTTTTGAAATTGAACTGATCTTCGGTATTGTAATGTCTCGTCACTTTATTTAAATATTTTTCTATTTAATTGTATAGGCATAATCCTGGTAGTTGTTCAGGACATGAATTGATAAGATAAGAAGTGAAAATACCTACCTACATAACCTGTTAACATTGTATCGTTAAACAATATATATGATGGACGCGTTCGTCACAGATGATGGATGCTGAGCAAGCATCTAATGAAATGGTCATGTCCGTCTGTCCGTCCGTCCGTCCGTCTGTTGGCCCCACGCTACAGGTCAAACCGTTTACACTATTGTCTTAGAACTTTTTTAAAACAATCACAAAAGCGAGCCGGCAGGTCTGTATTGTTTTTTCTCTGTAATCGAACTGACCATTGCTTACCAATTAAATGTTGAACTGACAAAGGTCAAGAAATTTAGAAGTAGGCACCATAAAAACGGGGGTAGCGATAAACATAGCTGAGCGCAAGACATATGCCCAGCTATGAAACGAAATACATAAACACCCCCACCCAGCTGCTATTGCATTCACATTTGGTAAGCAGCCCAGGGGTGACGCGCAAATGACGTCACGTGAAAATTTCTTCTAGACACCCCCACCCAGCTGTTATCGCATTAACATTAGGTAAGCAGGCTAGGGGTGACGCGCAAATGACGTCACGTGAAAATTTATGTTAGACAGCTCCACCCAGCTGCTTTTGCATTCACATTAGATAAGCAGGTTAGGGGTGACGCGCAAATGACGTCACGTGAAAATTTCTTCTGGACACCCCCACCCAGCTGTTATCGCATTAACATTAGGTAAGCAGGCTAGAGGTGACGCGTAAATGACGTCAGGCAAGAATTTCTTTTAAACACCCCCACCCAGATGGAATCGTATTCTTATTAGGTAAGCAGGTTGAGGGTGACGCGCAAATGATGTCACGTGAAAATTTCTTCTACATGTCACACCTATATGTGTTATACATGTTCAGAGATCGTCCCTAATAACGTCCTTCAAATACTATAGTTTCTAGTATCCCAAGTCTCAACGTTAAATTTGTTTTCATCCTATTTTAACTACATGTCACTTACTTACCTATAAGCGTAACAGATATTCAGGGATGGTATATAATGACGTTATTTGTGATTGGTGCAATTTATAAAAAAATTCAGCTATATTAAATTACATGCTACGAACATTGGTATATGTCTTATTGATTGTAGACGAGCTTCCATAAATCTTATATCATCTTTTAGCGTAATATAAATTATCTTGTGCCTTTGTTGTAGCTCAGCATCTACTTCGGGCCCGCCCCCGGTCGACAAATCCGGCGCGAAGCGCCGGATTTTTTACATCCTTAAACAATATATAAATTTTGTAATTCTTGTAATTCCGGCCCGATGTGACGTAATAAAGGATATAAAAAATGAAAAAAAAAGTATAGTATATAATAGCTTTCAATTCATTACAATTATTATATAAGACTATTAAAGGTGAACATATTAATTTTGAAGTCGTAATGTCGTAATTATTAATAATTGCAATATTGTCAATTATGATTGATTTGCTTGTTTACTTGACAGAATATTGACACGTATTGACATGTATTACGTATGTCTTAGTCTCATGTTCCTCGTATCATCTCGTTCGAAATTGATAGCTCAATTAACTTCAATCCCATCCCATCCATCATATTTTAAGAAATATTGAAATAGTCAACATATAATGCCATATTTAAAGTTATCAACACATTTTAATTGTATATCACACCTGCCGATTCCCTGATGCTGCTTTGCTCTTCTGGTTCGTTTTGGTCATGTCATGACGTATTGCTCTTCTATTGTCTCTCTGATAATGATTTATATTAATTACTATTAAATGTTATTCTTTACTAACCGCCTTAAATAATAATAGAAATGTCACTGTACTACTATTTAACTTGCTTATTACCTTATTATGCACTTATTTATTTAAAATTGTTTTGTTTAGCATTATTACTCTTTGTAGTTATTATTTTTTTATAATGACGAGTGGCTCGTGGCCATGGCTGACATTTTAATTTAAATTATAATCGCTATGAACATACTACTCGTATATAGCTGAAACTAGACTTAAATATTAGCCAGTTTTAATACCGTAATTTGCATTCTGAATGGGAAAAATAAATAATTGCAATGCACCAATTTCTATTGCATAGTGTATATATATCTGCATTTAGCATAAAAAAAAGTCCTGTGTCCTTTTACACTTTGTTTTAAGTCAATACATATTCAATGCAGTAATTTTCATTCTCATCACATATGCATTAGTAGCTGAGGGAAGCTAACAAAATTACAGGCTTCCCACGAAACTGTGAGTAGATTCATAGTTATTTTAATCTCATGTAAATTAATACTGTACCCTCCTGTCCTTCTGCCTTCTGTTAATAAATGGTATGTACAATTCCTCATCTTTAAATTTGCATATAATGAATACGGCATATATTTGGAATTGTCTTGCACTTGCTTTATTACTGTGTACCTGCCTGCCTACCTAATACTTAGGGGTCGTCCATAAATGGCATCACGGGTGTATGGTCAATGGTTCTAATTGGATATCGTCTGTGAAGAATCAAAATGTCCCATATCCATTTTTTAGCTAAAATCAATATCCACTACACTGCAGTGAATAAGTATCCGGACAACGGGACTCGCTAACTTTGACCTCGAATAGTATGAAAACTATCTACGCACATATCACCATTTGTTTACACAATGAAGCTTTAATTGCTGCAAATAAAAAAAATGTGTTTAGGGTTGTAAATTCAATATGAACTGCAAACAATAAATATTTAGCTTAAAAGTTTCCAAAAACAGTGTGCAAAAGTATTCGGGCAAAAAATGTAAGAAATAATTGATAACGAAATTGTTCGCTAATAAATTACAAATTTGACCGAAAACAATGTGTTAACATAAGTAAGCACTGTTTATGACCTCCTTTTGATTTAGCCACTGCTGCTAACCGCCTGGGCATTGATTTTATTAACCTACCAGTGACAGCTAGATCAATTTTGTCATAAGCCTAAGTAATTTTGTTTTTTAGATCGTGTTTTCCTTAAATGTCAAGCCGACATTCTCCAACTTCCTATACCTACCGTCTGCGATGTCATTTATGGATTCACAATACGTCGCACCATTAATAATTACCCCAGACCGAGGGGAAATGCGATTTTCTCTGTTCGAGAGAAGCGCCAAATGATTAAAAAAGTGAAAGCAAATCCACACGTAAAAAGTGGACCAAAGTTACTTAACCATGTGGTAAGTGAAACCAGAAGGCTGGCAAGTTGACATACTCTTGTTAGACTTTAAAAATTAAAGAGCCTAAAAGTTCCGTGTCTGCACGCAATCGTGATTCTCCAATAAATAAAATACCAAAACGGCGTTGAAGTTACCTGCAGTTTTTACACACTATCAGAGATATTCAGGATTGCAAAGATCGGCCTTTTGAACAGCCTACCTAGCGCCTAGCCTATTTTTTTGCAGAATAACTGTACAGCCTATCGCCTAGCCTATCAGACTGACTTTTTTCACAGCCTACCTATCGCCTAGCCTATCAGACTGACTTTTTTCACAGCCTACCTATCGCCTATTTTTTATTTAGCCTATCAATAACCTATTTTCTTAATTAGCCTACCAAACACCTATTTTTTAACGACCGACGATTTTTCTTGGTGATTGAATCGATTTAGATTTATGAAATTCGTAAGTTAATGAAAACGGAAGCCGTTATTAATCGTGATAATTAATATTTTTTTATTCTGTGAACAGTTATAAGTGCAGCCTGATAGGCCAAAAATGCCTACTAGGCAATTTTTGCCTAGCAGGCTATTAATTTTTAAATGCCTATCCTAGCCTAGCCTATTAATAATGATTTTTGCTTGGCCTACCTATCGCCTAGCCTATTTTTGCTGAAAATGGCGGTGCACCCTAGCCTATCGCCTATTTTTTGCCTATTTTCTAGGCTAGGCGCCGATCTTTGCAGGATTGCACATAACAGTATAAGATGACTAACAATTGGACATTAAATAAAAATTCAGGACTTTTTAAAATAGTGACTTAGTGAATAGTTGAATAGTGAAACTGTAAAAAATAGAAGGCTAGTACACTTTATATCTTGAAGATGGAATAAAAGTTAATTCCTTGATACTACCAGAAAACAGTATTTGTACTAAAAGGGTACATCAAACTTCAATGTTGAATGAGTCAGCTTTACGGATTCGTTATTTTATTACTGCAACTAGTATTAAATGCATAATTAATTTATAAGCATCGTTGTGAATTAAGTTAAAAGTGTTAAATTTTTGTATCGAGCAATGTCGAGCATATAACTATGTGGTAAAAGAATAGTATTCATTTTGCAGAAACTTCAAACACAAAACCGGAGCTCGTAAAATTGGGAAAATACCGTGCTTCCTGCAAATTTTAAGAATGTGTGCATTTATACTTATCATATACTTACGTAGGGAATCAGGCAATATTTATAATGTATTATCTCTTCTTATAAAATTTATGCTGCGGTTTATAGATTTTTCGATTTTTTGAACTTGAAAAAAATTTACACATTGCAAATATGAATTTTGAATTAGTATTTAGGTAGAACAATTTCCAATAATGTTCTAAGAATGTAAAATTTGCTGCTTTGCCATATTTTAAAATATTGTAAACTTTCTCTTGGTTCTGATTTTCATCTAGTTTTTATTTCACAGTGAAACTTCACAAACTACAAAAATATAGTACTCTACATTTAAAGAAAAACAAGATACACGTTTAATGGGTCAAACTTTCACATTTTCACGTCTTTTAACTGGAAAAGAGACATGGAGATTACAAGTAAACTACCCACTGCATTATAAATAGCAGTAGTTATGTAACCAGGAAAACCCCGTATTATTAAATTTATGGACAGGTATAGCCACCGTTACAACTCGTATTAAATTATAACACAAACAGTTAATGCACAATCCTTGTTATTAAATGAGATTCCTATAATGAACCGTATAAACGGTATAATAAGGACGGAATGAAAAGCCTTGTTATTATTCGTCCAAAATAGAATGGTAAGACTTAATATATGATTAAATGTATGGATAGGTATAGACCCCGTTACAACCTGTATTAAATTATAACACAGACAGTCGATAGATACTGTCGTGTAAACGGTATAATAAGGACACAATTTCAAGTCTTACTATTGTTCGTCTAAAATGTGACAAGTGTAAAATGTCAAGGATTATTATATAGTACCCCTTATTATTGAACGTCCAACCTGTAGCATTGAGTAAACCCTTACAGCATGTTTCGTCCCATCCCTTCACTTTGTGAGCATGAGATTCCTTTAGCACACTTTCCACCATTGCTTATCCAATGCTTTGTAAAGCGTACAACGGGATGTGGCAAGAGAGTGAAATTCCTTTCACACACTTCACCACTACCTATCCAATGCTTTGTAAAGCGTATAACGGGATGGAGCGAGAGAGGAAGAGAGACTGGAACTGGGTCGCTAATATTTTAGGAACTGAGTGGAAAAGTAAAATTGTAGTATGCTATGTATGAAAAGTGAAATCAATGTCCACAACAATAATTAGGTAAATACATAATTATAATACTCCTTTATAAGCATGTTTTTCTTATCCAGTCTTCATTATCATTTTTAAATTTTCTTGTCGAACTCACTCCAAATTTTGAAAAATATTTTTTAAAATGGCTAGTGCAAGTAGTGTTACGACTAAGGATGTATTAAAAATACGAAAAGTATTAGGAGAGGCTATGATGGACATGTCACAAGTATTCTTCCTTGCGTTGGTAGAAGTATTGAAGCGAAAAAAAAAAGATTCAGTTTTACTCTTGGATACAAAAGATAAGTGCGATGAAATAACAAAAAAATTGGGACTAAAATTGGTGGCTTTTGAGATGAAAGCATTGTACGATTCTTCATTTACATATGTTAACAATGTCGTCCTGAACGCGGAAGGTAATTTGTTTAATTATTTAATATGAAATATAAAATATAATAATAATAAAAATATAAAAAATGTGTGTGTACTTTCATTATCATTCAAAACATGTTAACTAAAAAATTATTATTTATTTTTATTTAGGTTATATGCCTGGAGAACAGGAGCTGGTAGACAAGGTGAATGCTACCATCAAGAATGGTACCGTAGCAGAGATAACTAGAGCCGTGAACGCTGCCTCCGCTGAGATGAAAGCAGTAGAGAAGAAAAGAATGCTGAATCCTACGGTGCGACTCATGTTGATGAATGATAATCCACCGACCAAGAAATCTGAAGCAAGACTGCCAATGGCGAGGAGGACTGGTGGAAGACCACCCACCCACACGTCTGTCCGTACACCTTCCAGTTCACCAGACCGCGTACTAGTCCCAGCAGAGAGGAGACGACGTGCCACACGAGGGCAAAGAGAACAATTTTACACCAAGCGGTCGTACTCTACTGAATACGATAGCCGGAGCCGGAGCCGTAGTCGAAATCGAAATCGTTTGTCCCATTCAAAGAAAATTGTAAGACGTGAGGAAGGACGAAGAGGACGGTACACACACGTACATACAGATGGATCTAATTCCACCTCCAGCCGGAGCCCCAGCTGTAGTCGCTCTACCCGTCGACACAAAAGAAGTACCTACTACACATCAGAAAGCTCGTGCTCCTCTGAAGAGAGACGACCATCCAGAAAACGAAAACGATGTGACATATACACCACGACTGACAGTAGCCATACCTCAGGCAGTCCGTCCCTTGAACGAGAACCTGTCCCTATGAGAAAGCCTGTGCGTCGAGTGTTATCGTTCTCGGATAAAGATGTGGTCCCGCCGGTGGTGGATCTGGAGAAGGAGGTAGAGCATGAAGACAACACGGTGGAGACTGTGAGGACTGTGGAGCAGTTCAGTGGTGGAAATAATGATTAGTTATTAATTTTGTATTATGTTAATAATACTATACCTTCATCTTATTTACCTACCTTATACCTCATATTTCCTATACTATGCACTAAATATCTTTTTCTTCAATATGCGTAAAAATTCAATTTCAAAAAAATTTGTCTTTTTGGAAAAAAACTTTAAAAAAATTTCTAAAAATCCTATCCGAGGTACATCGAATTCCCTATTTTTTTCGAGCTGACCTTTTTTTTGATGACTACAATGTTAAATATTCAGTTTTCATCTGCCTTCAAATCTACAGTCAGAATTCTATTCTGACTTAACTAATACAGGTATTTCAAATGAAGACTATGAACTCGTGAAACGGGTTTGGGATACTTTTAAGATAAAAACGTTAGGGGTTATCCTAATTTTTACAACTTGTTAGACACGTGCATACTCATGGACGTGTTTCAGAATTTTCAAGACATTTTTTTTCAACAGTTTGGTCTGGACGCTTCAAAATATGTTTTTTTACCTTCTGTGGGGTGGGATGCGGCGTTAAAAAAGACTAAAGTTAGGTTAGAACAAATAACAGATCTGGAGAAACATGTTTTTTTAGAGGCAGGACTTAGAGGGGGTTATAGTGGTTATAGTGGCTTCATATCTCTTAGATATGGAAAAGCTAATAATGAGTACATGTCGGACTATGATCCTACAAAGCCTGACTCGTATTCGGCTTATTTTGATGCGAACGCTTTATATTCAGGAGCATTGTCAGAAGAACTTCCGACTAGTAATTTTAAATGGGTTGGTGAAGAAACGAAAGAGGGACCATTGTCAGGGTTAAAGCATTGGCAGGATGAAAATTATATTAATAAAATACTTCCTCATGGAAATAAAGGATACTTTCTTATAGTTGACTTGAGTATTTCCGAGGATAAGAAGTCATACTTTAGTGAATACCCCCTAGCTCCAATAAGAAGAGCAGTAGATCCGTCAGAAATGTCATGTTTTCAAAAGCATGTTCAGTCTGAATTGGGTATTGATAATACTACTTTAAAGAGTGAAAAATTAGTTTTAGACTTACATCCAAAAACAAAATATGTTGTTCACTTTCAAACCCTTCAAAAATATTTAGCTCTAGGGATGAAACTTGACAAAGTTCACCGTGTGTTATCTTTCACGCAGGAAGCTTGGTTAAAAAATTTATTGACTGGTGCATGGAAAAACCTAAATTGGCCACAACTCAGTTTGAGAAAGATTTCTGGAAACTGTTAGTTAATTCCATTTTTGGGAACAGTATAGAACAGAAACGTAAAAGACTGAAAATTCATGTAATTACTTCTAAGAATGAAAAATCTATTTATATTGGAATAGCTTGTTTAGACTTAAGTGAGATTGTCATGTATGACTTTTTTTATTGTTATTTAAAGGAAAACTATACTGTCAGACTCTGTGAAACAGACACAGACAGTTTACTCGTATATTTAACTAGTAAAATTAAGGAATTTCCAAACTTTAATCTTTATAAAGATATGCTTAAAAATAAAAAATTGTTTGACCTTTCAGACTATCCAACGGAAGTTAAGTTTGCATTCATGCATAATACTAAAAATAAGAAAGTAGTTAACAAGTTCAAGGACGAGACATGCGCCTTAAGTCCTATTTCCGAACTTGTGTTTTTGAAGGCAAAAGCTTATGCATACATTACGTCTACACGGTATGAGAATAGAAGATGCAAAGGTTTACCAATCCCGTATGTTAGAAAAAATCTATCTTTTAACCTATATAAAGCTGCAATAGATTCTTCTGTTAAAACTAGTGTAAAAACCACAAAAATTTCATCTCACAAACATCAATTGTATACTTTTTCTTCTGTTAAGCAAGGTATTCACCAATTTGACAATAAAAGGTTTTTAATTAATAAGTACAATAGTCTACCCTTTGGTCACCCTTGTATTACAAACATTAAATCAAATCAAAATATTAATTGTGTAAATTTAACCTGCGCTAGTTCATGTATTAGAAAAACTGTTAATCAAACCGGTGTAAAACATAATTCGTTGTATTAAGTTTGAGTTAATTAGTTTAAGTTTTCTTTGTTCATATTCATATTGTAAATAATTTAAAATTTATTTGAATTGTAAATATTTTAATACTTTTATTTAAATAAAAACCTTTTCAAAAAAACATTATAAAAATGAGTGACATATTTTAATTTATCCCAGTTATTTTTTAACATTCAGTATGGAAGCATCTGATTTTGACTACTCATTACAAGCACCGTTTAATCTTGTAATAAGTGGACCAACACAAAGCGGTAAAAGTTTTCTCACTAACCAAATCATTAATCGCCGAAATCAACTCATATTTCCCAATGTAAAGCATGTTGTTTATTGCTATGGCGGGGGAGAACATTTAGCAGCAAAATTAAAAAGCTTTTTACCATCAGATATAATTTTGCATAACGGATTGCTTTAAACAATAGGAGATGAAATTGGTTCACCTTATCTGTACATTCTAGACGATATGATGCAAGAAATTTAAAAGAAAGGTTCTGACAAACTTTTTACACGTGGATCACATCATAATAATTGTAGTATAATATTTTTAACTCAAAATTGTTTTTATGAAAACCTTCGCACAATTACAACTAATCTAAAATATATGTGCATCTTTAAAAACCCTTGTGAAACTCAAACGATAAATAGAATTGGTATGCAAATGAACGGTGATAAAAATGTGTTGTAACTGAAGAAGCATTCCGTCAATGTATTTTAAAACCACACGGATACATTTTTATTGATCTTAGCCAGTCACAAGATGATAGGTATAGATTAAGGAATTGCATTTTTGCCGATACAGGGTGTACAATATTTCAAAAATAAAATTACAATGAAACTTTTTTAACTCTGGGTACAAATTGTTTTAAAACTTTTTTTCGGTTGGCTAAAACACCAACAACAAAATCGACAAAAGCATTTTAGTTCATACAAATGGTACTTCCTCCACGTCTTAGTTTTATACGCCCATTTCCACAAGTTCTACATTCGTCGTCTATAAACGTTTTAAACCCCTTAAGTGAGCAGTAATCCTCTTGACAATCAGTTGTATGGTCCACAGTAAACATACCCAAAGGTTTGCTGGTTAGCACGTCATAAAATTTACTAACATTGTAATGTTTAACATCCATCTGCTGCTGCTTTTTAGGTGTAGTTCGACAATTGTTTGATGACGAAGTACAGATTAAAGGTTTTGAAGGTAGTTTTTTTCCACGTTTCATTTTGTAAAATTCTACTCATACAAAAAAAATATACTTATTTTTACTTATTATACTTATATTATGCTACAAAGTTTTTCCTCCATTTGACTAAACGCTGTTGTTATAGTATGAAAAAGTTGTACAAGTGTTTCGTAGTTAAGCTGAATACATTTGACTAAACGCTTTTGTCATAGAATACACGAGTTGTACAAGTGTTTTGTAGTTAAACTGGATACATTTGACTGCACGCTTTTCACCAATTTGATAAAAATAAACATGATCTCTCCCACAATTATGACAAACTACATTCCATTCCACTATAAAATGATCTGCTATACATGGTTTTATGTGTGGACATCTACCTTTTGAAGAAGATGAAGCTGGTTTGTGGTGTTTCAATGGTTTTACATGAGAAGATGTTACTTCTTTCCGTTTTTCCGTTGCACGGTGTTTCACAGCTGCCCAATAAGTTTGATAATCTTTAGAGTTCAACATCATACCCCAAGCTATTTCGGGTATAACATATGGGTCAAGAACTGTAACTTTATCGACATCATTAATTCTTTCAGTCTTCAAA
Organism: Dicyrtomina minuta; assembly: GCA_949802685.1. NCBI lineage: Eukaryota > Metazoa > Arthropoda > Collembola > Symphypleona > Dicyrtomidae > Dicyrtomina > Dicyrtomina minuta. The sequence continues at coordinate 115,435,979 of OX461808.1, read as the reverse complement.
AGCTCATACCCATTGTCTAGGGTTCTTCTGATCAATATTGCAGAGTTATTGTGAACATCTCGTGAAATAATAAATCGTTTTGTAGTTGCCATAAGTTTAAGAATTCTTGTGATCTGTGCATCTTTCGTCCTGTTAACAATACTTTGGAAATATTCTTTGTCTAAGAAACAATAAAGATTAAATTTGTTAATTATCTCTTCCACAACATTAGAAATTGAATACATCTGAGAACTAGTATATACCTAAATCAGGTGTTTCAAGTTTAACGATAACGTTATCAGCTAGAATGGGTTCAACTTTATCTATTGGTTCCTCCTCAATCACTGCTGTTTCCAGTTCCTTAATGTATGATTCTGTCTTAGGTACTACCTGTTGAATTTTCTTTTGTTTAGTCGAATCCTCAGAATCAGTTCGGTCAACATGTTTGTCGACTGTGCTTGAGTCATGAGGAACCCAGGACTCGACGGGTACGCTCGGCTCGGCGGGGACCCCGGGCTCGGTGGGTACGCTCGGCTCGGCGGGGACCCAGAACTCGGTGGGTACGCTCGGCTCGGTGGGGACCCAGGGCTCGGCGGAGACCCAAGGCTCCGCGGAGACCCAGGGCTCGGCGGAGATCCAAGGCTCCGCGGAGACCCAGGGCTCGGTGAGATGGGAAGTTCCTCCTCCAAAATTGTTTTTATTGGGGAAAGTGGCTGCTCCAAAAGTCTTTGAAAGCCTCTCATCGCTCTCTTGCTCTCGAACAATACTTTGATTTTGAAGCGACGATTTGGTAAAAATGGTCGTCTCTCCATCAACGCGTAGAGATTTAAGAATTCCTGTTCGAGTCCCAAGTCTCGGCTCATACGATACACTTGCTTCAACAGATGTTTGATCGGCTCCGAAGATGGAGTTTTGCTCTGAAATGGTTTGGGCTGGATTGGTCGAACGGTGCGCAACGGAAAGTCCGTCACTAGAAAATGGTAGTTGCGAATCCACCAAAGGACTTGCTTGGTAGAGGTAGTTCTCATGATAATATTCCATGCTGTTATATGAAATTGTGATTGAATAATTGAGAGAGAGACACTCTCTCCAAAGGTTAAAACAAATGACTTTTATAGAAATTTTTTGTGTTTTTATACCTATTTTTCTTTTATTCAGAGTAAAAATAAATTTTGTTATACATGGTCAAATTGTAATAAAAAGAACGTTTACTTGTTTGTATTTTGCATACATAATAATAATGACAATGAGAGTTATAGCAACTCATTCTTCAAAACCAGACTTTGTTGGTATATATGTGTCTGGAACGTCATAACCACAACCTTCACTATTATCGCTTAAACGATTTTTAATATCATCAACAACACGGTTAAGCTCATTTAAATCCTGTCCACTCAAAGTATACTCGTAGGACAGCCTTACAATGATTTCTGGTATTTGAGCAATGTCAAAAAAATTTACACCAAGTATTCTTCCACTGCTAGCTTTTTGACTCATGTTAATGTACCGCATTTTATTGTTCTCACCAAACGTTGACTGCCACATTTTAACATATGCTGTACTCTCGACGACATCTCTGTTCCCAGTTATTGGTCTCCATACAGCTTGTGGAGAACTTGGAGCTGGTGCAGCACTCATACAGTCCATTTGTGTTGTCGAATTTGATCGGGGAATAGAGATAGCATCTTGCTGGGTTTGTTTTGAAAGATCCATGGTTGAACTTCGTCTTGAAATTTCGGAAGGTAGTGCTGTAATGCAAATTTGTATTAATCGAATTACATTATTTATTAGTTTAAATATGACTAAAGCTAGTACGGTTGCCATCTTAAATTATTTAGTTTAGAAATATTTTAATATTTTACAGTGATATCAGCTTCAGATTTGGATTATAACTGAACTTAAATCCAATATGCATCTCTTTTATACGTTGGTAACTCTATTATTTGTTATACAAAACATGAGACAACTCACGTTCATAAAATCCTCCCTTTAAAACTTTATTATTTTCATCTTTCTAGTAAAACATGCGTGGTCTTGAGTTAGAAATACGAATAATAGTAAAGACCTCTGGATGGTTTTTTACGATTATACCCTTTTTTAAATATTGTCTTAGTTATACTGATCAGTACTGTATCACCAATTTTAAGTTCGGAAGGTGGATATGTATTAAAATCGTTACCATACAGTTTTAACCATACATTCATAGAATTGTCTCTATTAACGTCTGCAGGGCACATACCAATACAAGAATGTAAAGTTCGATTATAGCTTGACACGATTGATGGTAATACATGAATGAATCTATGTGGTTTTTAACGATCTTGATGATGTAGTAAATACCTACTAATTTTGTCCAATATTGTTCGATTAAATCGTTCAACAATACAAGCTTTCAATTCAGATTCAACATGAAATATTTTATTTCCTTTAGATCCACAGAATCTTTTAAATTCTCCTTTAAATTCATTCCCTTTATCTGCTTAAATTAGTCGTGGTATTCACTTTGATTTCTTTAAAATCTTTTGCAATGCTTTTAGTACAACACTAGCGTTTTTGGATTTAATTCCTTTAACCCATCCGTACTTACTTAAAACATCAATAACTGTTAGAAGGAAACGATTATTATTATTTTGTGAAGCATGTTTGGATATATCAATCAAATCAATAACAAACTGTTCGTCTTTATAATAGGCGATGACTTTCCTTCGTGGAAATTTATGTATAGCCGGACAGTTTTGTGCAAACGCTGGTACACTTTTGAAAGCTTTAAGTATATCTTTTTTGATGAATTGTTTACCGCCGGACCTTGCAAATGTATCCAGACCGGAAAAGCTTCCTCTTACTTTAGGATTTAAATATAGACGTCTGATTTTGCCATCCATTTTGATCACGTCAGATTGAACGACTGAGCATATAAATATATTAACGTTTTGTAATAGACTTTTATTTGGATTTGAGATTTACACGGGAAAGCATTCAAAATGAAGAACCTTATTAAACACAGAAGCTTTTTTAGGAGGTGTAATTGTAAGGACAGTTGTAAACATGCTATCAAAAATGCATCTAAAGCGGAGGTGAAATCATTGTGTGAGTGTGTAAAAAATTTACTTATAAGAAATGTAAAACTCACTCCACGCACAGTCTCCAAACTGAAACCGTTTGCAAAACAGTTCCACACTTTAGCACTAAAAAACGTTTCAATAAAGAAAAAACAAAAAATTTTACAAAGCGGTAGGGCATTGCTACTATTAATTGCCTCAATAGCCTTACCTCTGATTTCCAGTTTTTTACAAAATGGGTAGACGTATGAAACTTATTAGTGAAACATTATATAATTCACTGATGAATCGCGATGAAAAAAGAGATATTGACTTGACATTACGAAAGCGGGATGTGTTGAAATCTGATCAATTTTTAGATGAGCTTAAACAAATTCTGCATAAATATTATAATAAACAACTTAAGTTTAAAAAAGATTATGAAGACAGCAAGCCCGTATTGGTGAAAAATGTCAATGAACCTGTTTAACAACCTTTGAATAACCCTGTACAAGCAGTTAAAAGTGTAATACCTCCTGGATTAAGTTCTTCTGTTGATGCAAAATGCAAAATTTATTTGAACCATCGCCACAAAGAGTGCCAACACCAAAGCCAACAAATAAAACTTCATTGATTGCTGGATGGTTGAGGGCGATTTGTGTTCGACACAATGCGGAAAATGAAATTGTTATAGAAGGACAAAATATTCTATCCTCTAATTTTCCTGAACTAGTAACAACTTTACAAAATAAAAAACTTCTTAGTAAAGCTGTACATACATCAAAACCTGGGATTCCAGATGTGTTGAATGTAGTAAAAGCTAGAGCAACCCCTCCTCCAACCCTTTTATTTTCTAAAGGTATAAGAAATGCAATCACATCCGCGACACCTGTTAGACGTCAGCTATGGTTTACTGGTAGTGGAATTAAGAAATGCAAAAACAAATGTTGGACAGTGAACATAAAAAATTGGAAATCATTGTAATTTATTGAACTGTTTGCATATTTGCTGATAGGTTTTATGATAACATTTATGTTTCAATAAATATTGTTTTGACATTATAAATATTTTAACTTTTTTATCATTATCGTTATAATTGTTTAAAAACATGGAATAGATTGACATTCGAGGACAACCTTGCATACGTTTATACAGAAAAAACAAAGCATAAAAACCACATACATTTGAATCTTTACTCTAATGTTGTACAGTATTTTCTTGGAGATAATGTTTAGATCTTTGTACAAAGCTTTTATAATATTTAGACCAATAACTTATTCCTAAACCGTACGAATCGTAAAATTCAATGTAATCCTTTGCACTTTTGATGAAAAAACTGGTCTAGTGGGTCCCAGTTTTAAAACTTGGATCTGTGTTTACAACCAAACATACAGGATATTTTTTAATGTAAAATTTTGATAGCTGATCGCTTGCTAAAACTGCAAACTGTGCTTTTGCTCCATTTCCACAAATTAGTCTGGGATAGCTTTCCACTTGTGATGTATTCATGATTGTGAGTAGTCGGCCCAAAATACGTTTTAATTTTTATCAATATGTAAGATTGCTTGTGTTTCAGTATAGCAATACACCGTAACTGGAGCTGGTAATCCTGTATTGAATTTAAGCTCAATCTTTACATTACCATGTCGTGGGTGTGTCAAGGCATTTGCATTAGAAGATAAATCATATGCAAAAAATGGTCGTCCTGCAAGTTAGTCAGCCTCGGGTAAATCAATTCCACAGTCTTGATTTGTAATACCTAGTGCATTATGTAAGGGGTTCGAGTTGGGAGAACAGATCTTAAATGATTTGAAACACTTGACCCCTTGAAACTAAAGCTAAATTAACTTTAACTTTTTAGATCGCTTCTTTTACTCGAATACTATTTTCCTGAAAATCTACATTAAGTGCATTAGTTTCATTCTCATCATCGCGGACTGAAACGCTTATTTAGTTGAGTCCGTGCGCTCCAAAATAAAAAGGGTTAGTAGTTAAGGATCTGATTGTATTTGCTGTGGATGCAATAGCGATAACAAGACGTGTGGGTAGTTGTCCTGTAATTAGATTCTCGTTAATTGAGGTAAGAGTACTAGTAGCTAAAGAGTAACTCTTAACATCAACTTTATTCATGTAGTAGTTTGCAAGACGGTTATTTTCCTACAGCTCGAGATATCTTAAAGCAATCGAAGGTAAAATTTTATGTCGTGTTACTACTAATTTCATTTCGCTTCAAGAAGCTGTAAACGATAAGTTGGTGGTGTTCCAGTCGTTGGGGCAGGTGCATGTAAAAAGAAATTATCGGAGGCACGAGTAAACTCTACTGTTAGATCATAGCCTGGAGGAAGATAATCGCTTTGAGTAAAGATATCAGCATGTGGTCTTCCTATGACTTCGAATTCGCGACTACCCTTCGACATGTCAAAACGTTTTTTATAAGAGTCTGTGGTACCATCAGTGATAACCGTACTGTTAGGATTTATTTCCTTATAATAGCCAGCAAGGCTTGATTGAGTCTTATTGAATTCTTTTAAAAACAAAAGTTCACGTATAATTATACTACGAATACCGTAGTTGTCATTTACAGATGTAATTGGAGTATTGTTAATCCGCACACGACATCTTTGAAACATAGCATGTAATATGTTGTTGACAGGAGCAACAGCGATTGTGGCGGCTACATTAGTACCTGTTGAACTTGTTATTTTACACCGACAGTAAAGTATTTTTTTATCTAAGTCTATATAGTGCTGCTCAATACTTTTTACATGAAATGTAGGTGCGGTTGAGGCATCACTCAGTAGATTGGACGCAAAAATGTCCAACCGTTGAGTACTCGTTACAGATATATCATACGGTTCGGTTTCAAATATAGCTAACTTACTTCTCTGACAATGTTCAGCCATTTTGATTATTCAAATAAACCTTTAAATCGTTTTTTAGTTTTTGATTTTTTTGATTTTCGTTTTTTACAATTTTTTTAATTTCAGCACCTTTTCTCTTTTTGTTTTGTTTAATAGCACGTTTTACACGTTTACGCTTCCCAGAAGTGCCTGAACCAGACTGGTTAATAAAATTTCTTTCTACGGCTTTTATGCCTTTCATACTTCGAGCTTTAAGTGTTTCTCCAATAGGTCTACCTCCATCCAGTATATCCATCGTCATATTTTTTATTGTGGATTTTGCAGCTGGTAAAAGGTACTGCTTTGCAGCAGGTAAAACATATTCTTTTGCTTGTGGAATTAGTCGACGGAACAATGAACCAAAGAAACTTCTAAGTCCTCGTCCTTTTTGACGAAAATGACTACCTTTGTAGACTGTGAGAGGCTCACCCCGTCCATACATATTCATCTTAAGACCGGTTGAAAGTGTAGTGTTGCTTTAAACGTTCCAGTTTCAAATGAAACTTGCTCCTCGTCTTCTGTAGTTATATACATGTAAATTTCATTGAAACTGGTTTTGTAAACAGGTAGGTATGTCGGATTAATGAATTCGTGCTCATAAACCGTGTCTTTATTATAAACAAAAGGCATACTTCTCATTAATTGAGCAAAAGCATTTTCAACATATTGATTAGAAACTATGTCAGAGTACACAAACATTAGACTTGTTCCTAGTCTAATATACGGTTTTGATTTCGCTCGTTTTGTCATGCTTACAAATATATTTTTATAGTCTTTAGGATCTAGTGTAACTATTTCGTTTTCCATTCCCATGTAAGTTTTCATTTGACGTGTTAGATTCATAACTTGTTCCGCAAACGATTTGGTTAAAGATAAATACATTACACCGTCTCGAATTCTCCACTTAGCTTTGAGTATTTTACATGTGTCATTCATAAGCTCAGTAAAATTATCGTAGTCTATTCTTACAGTATATATAGTTTTGTCGTTTCCAATTATAAGAGGTTCACCCTTATAGACATAAATTCTACCGTTCATAGGGTTTTGTAAGATCAGTTTCCCATTAATTTCATCGATATCGAAACCTAAATAATTTCGCATCGATACTGATAATTTCAAGGCTGTAAATGTATGATGTTATTTCGGTACAGGATTTATTTTTAGAAAACCGTTTAAACCCATGTTACAATTGCTAATCAAATCAAGTTGACCACAAATATCTTGTACAACATTTGCTACAGCTTTGTCGTCATTTTTTTCAATTTTATCATTTTGCATTCCTGTTCCTTTAAACAAATTATCACCTGTCGCAACTAAAATTGGTACCGAAAAAATTAATCCACCATGAACGAAGTGTGTGTTATTTTCAACCTTCTGGACTGATTTTGATATGTCGTCATATCCATGTTGAATTCCTAAGATGTGCTGTACTTTTTCAGCGAGTATAATTGTATAGTTTCGCTTATTTAAAGTGTTGTACGTTTTACACATAACACTGCCATCTTCACTTAAATAGTATTTATCGCATGATACTGACGTGAGAAAGTCTAGAAAATTTGCTAAATTGCTGTAATCGTGTGGAGCTACAATATCGCTTTTGATGTAGTCATGTTGAAAATATCCACCTCGTTTGTTAATCCCTACTAAGATATTGTCAGGATCTGATAAAAGTGTATGTCCTGGAACACGATACTGATTTTTGTTTAAATCAATGAATGCTATAGCTATAATTTCTCCTTCACTTATAAATGTGTTTGTACCTATGTATGAACATGACGTGAGGGCAACTTCCCAAGGTGAATCTAAATCAATACGTCCTGCTTACTGGTTACAAAAGTTTGAAATAGTATTTTGTGGAAAATATGATAGTGAAGCGTCACTCAGCAATGAAACATTGAACGCGGCCATAGTGAAACGTATACTGAACATTTTATTAAAAATACATCTCTTTATTTCAGTCAACATTATATACACAAATTTACATTTCAATTTTTAATAAGCTTTTATTATAAAAACCATATCTTTTCTACACATTGGACATAGAGTAAATCTTAGAAGACACTCGTTACAAAATCGATGACCGCAATTTATACTAACATATTTAGCACAACTAGCCTCTCCGTTGGATGGAGGGCATATACTGCACAATGTCCTACACCGAAGGCTTTCAATCTCTTTTTTCATTTCGATTGTGCTCATAAAGTCAATATCTTTACACATAACTTTTGAAGGACTTTGTGAAAGTAATTTAATAGATACACACTCGGGATAGTAGTACTTATGTTCTTCAATAGGGTTAGTATTTTTTTTCCAATTAGTAAAACTGCTGCTACAGCTAAAACACATAGCCTCGTTAGGGTGATTTGGATCATAATAAAATCCTGCATTTACCATAGTAGTTATGCTTAGAGCATTGTCTTCATCCCACTTACATTCTTCAAAAGTTTTCCGTCTTGCAATAGGACATCCTATTTCCCGATTTTCCGGTCCTTTGTAAGTATGAAACACGTTCTCGTTTTTGTTACATACATGTATCTGATGAATTTTGGTAAATCGAATCTTGGGTGACGTGTTGGGGGTGGCACGATGACTCTAACAGTCAAGGTTTGTATCGTCGAATTTTACATTCTTGGTTTCACTGAAATTGATATCATCACAGCGACCGCGGCTAGCCTTAATGTGTTTCATCCAGGGGATGTCATCATCCTTCCATTCACAAAAGGCGATCCCACAGCAAAAGCATCTACACTGATAATTTTTTAAAACCTCATTAGTTTACTTTTCTTCGTTTACTCATGCATACTTAAAACAAAGTTTGTTATAAAATACAAAAATAGATATGACTTACATAATCAAGAACTCCTGTATAATACAATCCTGAAGCTGCTAGCGTCTTAAGTGTTATTTTGGTTGATTCCCAACCAAATTCGAATGAAGACAGTCTATCTTCTTCCTTAAACATATACCTCATTGTACATTGTACAAAATTTAAAACAGCTATTTCAAACTCTTCTTTTCCAAAATGTGGGTCTGCAGGATTTGTACTACGTGTGAGTGCGACAACAAGTTTAAAACGTGGTTCATAAAATGAAGTATTGACGAAACCTCTTTTGTCACGATATGATTCCTCTTCTAGAGTATCCATGTTATCCATTTTTCTCGTATTGGAGCTTGAGCACGACTGATGATATTTCACTTTTCCAGTTCGACATTTTTACTCTAGTTTAAATTTTTATATTTAGACTAGACTGTTATTCTTTATAATTATAAAACTGCGAGTTAATAATTCTGAACATTGATTTGACTTTTTATACATATTACACTACACTTTTACTTTTCAACTCAGTTCTTAAAGTATTACTGACCCGGATCTAGTCTCTCTCTCTCTATCTTTCTCTCTATTCCGTTATATGCTTTACAAAGTATGGAGTGTACAGGACGGGTACAGGTGAAGGACGAACAGTTACAGTAGTGCGTAGTGTATGTTTTAAAGGGACTGTTATCTGATACAGTGTTTAAATCTCAACTCTATTTCACAAAGTGAAGGGACAGGACGGAAAACCGTAAGGGATATATAACAAATATCATTATTCACTCATTGCTACATGCTGGACGTTAAATAATAAGGGGTACTATATAATGATCCTTGACATTTTACACTTGTCACATTTTAGACGAATAATAGTAAGACTTGAAATTGTGTCCTTATTATACCGTTTACACGACAGTATCTATCAACTGTCTGTGTTATAATTTAATACAGGTTGTAACAGGGTCTATACCTATTCATACATTTAATCATATATTAAGTCTTACCATTCTATTTTGGACGAATAATAACAAGGCTTTTCATTCCGTCCTTATTATACCGTTTATACGGTTCATTATAGGAATCTCATTTAATAACAAGGATTGTGCATTAACTGTCTGTGTTATAATTTAATACGGGTTGTAACAGTGGCAATACCTGTCCATACATTTAATAATACGGGTTTTTCCTGGTTACATAACTACTCATAGCATATAGGTAGGTACATGGCATTTCCTAGTAATACGACTATTTTTGAAGATATGGACGACATTTAATTAAGTGCACATTGTACGTCATTCTCTTCCGCCTACGGCCTACTTGACCTCTTTGCATTGTGCCAGTAAAGAGTGACCTCACAATTTGTTAATGAAAGATCAAATTTAAAAATTAATACTGCAAACTGCAACACGGAAAAATGGATAAATGAATAGGCTTTTATTGAGAAATATTAATTAGCGATAAGATTCATCTGATGTGTAGTCTTTCTGACGAAAGTAGTGAATATGAGTCAGTGACAGCGGATGAGGTGATATCTTTGCTTAAATCTACAAAAGGCAGCTTAACTGCAGGATTAAAAAATATTCCGCCTAAAATATTAAAATTATTCTTTGCTCAGTTTGCACCTACGCTGGCCAATATTCTTAATAATGCTTTTATCAAGGGTGAGTTTCCTGATAGCTGAAAGGAAGCACTCATTACTCCTATTTTAAAGCCGAATGCAATTAAGTTTAGTGCTACATCTTTTAGACCAATATCTATTTTACAATTTCTTTCAAAAATATTTGAGGCAATTATAACTCGTAGAATAATTCGCTATGTCGAAGGAAATAAGTTGCTTTTAAATTTTCAGTTTGAGTTCAGAAAGAACAAGTCTACTCTGCATGCTCTGATTTATCTTTCTTATCAAATTTATTCAGCTATTGAAACGAAACGCTTCACGGCAGCTCTGTTGGTTGATATGAAGAAAGCATTTGACTCAGTAAAATATGTTAATCTCATCCAAAAACTGAAATTTAAATTTAATTTACCTACTAACTTACTCAATAAGAATACTCTGTAGCTATTGTACAGGTAGATTTTTTCGTGTAGAGTTGGGGACGTTCATCTCTACTAAATACGAACTAAATTGAGGAGTTCCCTAGGAAAGTGTACTGGGTCCAATTTTATTTATTTTATTCTTCGATGACATTTGTGAAGTTTCACAATTCCCTTCTATTTATGCTGATGACGTTGGTCAGACTTGTGACAGTGATTTATCTGAAGGCCTTAAGGTTGAATTAGAATTGACTGCGTGTAACATAAATTCATGGTGTTTACAAAATTACATGAAAATGAACTTTCTGAAAACTGTTTTTATGGAATTCTTTAACTGTAAAACTAAAAAGGAACTAAAAGGAGAGAACTAAAAAGAACTGAAAGAACTAAAAGAACTAAAAAGGAATGTCTGTTTATTATTATTAATTGTTTAAATACTTAGGTATTTACTTTGATAGTAAGTTAAAATTTGACTTGCATTGCAAGCATGTACTTAAAATTATTTCCTTCAGATGTGCCAGGCTAGTCAAATACAAGCGAACGATTTCTCCTGCCCTAATGGCCATAGTTCTTAAATAGCTTGTTTATTCTGTAGTAATTATGGGCTTGTAATATATGCAGGGGCGCCCAGCTCCCTTTGAGGTAAATGTAAATCAGTTATTGACTACTATTTCAAATGTCTATATGTAAAGGGATATCGTTTCAATGCACTTCTTAAGCGGCAGCTGGGTTTTCCCGAAGCTCTTAGCTTGCTTGCAATTTATGAACGTATAAACTATTTCATGGCATCTGCAACGCGTAATTTAATTAGGCAGCGTGATAGGCTTGACTGCTTGGTTAAAGTTTCTGTTACTCGAGAAAGGTCGCTTCGAAATAATTATAAACTCCTAGTTTTAAGAAAAACGTCATTTTATCACAAATGATTTCAATATAGAGCCGTATTATTGTGGAATTCTATTCTAGTTACAATCTTAAATATCAATTATCACAAAGACTTCCAATTTTAACTATGTAAATGGATACTTAACATGCGTAGAGATATTTATGTATAACTATATTATTATTTATTATATCATGCTTTATATGTACTTAAAAATAATATTAGAAATGTAGACTAGTGTTGTAAAATTTATACTGTCTATTCTTAAAAGTAAGTGTATTTGCGCTTTATGGATTTGACAATAAAACAATTACATTTACAATTACCGTTTTAAAATACAGGTTGAGTCACTTTGAGATTTCCACCCTTTCCGTGGTACTCCCACACATTTAGTAATAAAATAAAAGGTAATCTATCGATACCTATATATTTACATAATATTATGCTGCCGTATAATTTTTTTGACTTTTGACTCTCAAAACTGATACAACGATGTATTTAATATGAAAAGTTTCACATTTAAATGAAGATATTTACGGGTTACAAGTATGTTTTGTTATTGAAATTTTCCTCTAAGCTGCGCGCAGTCTAGCTCAAGATTTCTATAATTACAAAGAATGCTTACTGCACAACTTTCTGTAAGGGTGTATTATCAATTTTCAATACTTTTAATTTACAATACAAAATGGACGAAATAAAAGTATTAAAACGTATCTTAAATAATTGTAAACTCTTCATTCTAGAGAAATTTGCACTAAATAATAAAATAATAATATGCGTTGTAACTGCACAACAGAAGTCCTTTACTTCGCAAACGTTGTAAGTAAACTTTTGTTGTTTAAAATATGGAAATATTTCAGTTATTTTTTAAAACTTAACTGACAATTTGAATCAAAGAAGTATTTAACATTTTAAAATTGTAATCAACAGTAGTGCATTATCGGCCGGAACCCCTTTAACGATCTAGATTCCAATTGTAGTTGCTTTTATTCACTTTGTCACATACCCAGGAGTTGGAGCAAATTCTAAAGGATTCCATTTAGAATTTCAAAATCAAACTAGCAGCAGCAGTAGCTTGAGCCAAAGTAATTTTAAATACTCACTTTTCATATTTATTTATAATTGAGTTGATTAATATTCACTGTATTCCTCAGGAATTTGGAAAATTTAGCTGATAAAGTTGATTCCTATTTATTTTCGCAACCCTAATGTACCTGAATATATATGCAGGTGATATAGCCGTTGCAAGTTTTACAGACCAAAATTTGACAGTCGTCAATCGTGGTAGCGGTACGTACTTATTCCCATAATAATTGACAATTCATATATGTACATCAATCATTATTCACTAATAATATTATTAAAATTTACACTTACTAGACTGTAGTGGTCTGATTCAGACTCCCAACCTTCCAAACACAAGTTCGTTCATGTTACACTTTAACCCAACTCAAACAAACTTAAGGAAGGAACCACATCCATCATATATAAGCACTATTACTTACAAGTAAAAGTGACGTTGTTGGACGAAGATCGCTTTGCAACTTCAGGAGCAGCAATAGCTGTATTAGCCTAGAAGGTAAGCTATACAGAGGATCAACTGTCTCACAACTACAAGGAACTATTAACTATTACTAATACTAATACGAATAGGCATAAAAACATGAAATAAATAAAAATGCATGAATAATTACCGCCAACACCAAAGGCAAACTAAAACACAACACCAAATCACCAAATAATAAATAATATTAAATAATATTGTAGATTTTATTTCCATGTTCTTGTGTTTTTTATTACAATTATTAATTTGAGCTATCCCTGTAGGTAGTAAAAGTAAATTCTACCTACTCACAAAAAATTTTTATGACTAATGGGAACATACTCAATTTCAATTTTAATTATTTATTATTCCTTTCTCCAAGCTCACATGCTTATATTGTTTATTACCAATAATGTACCTACCTACCTTTTAATTTAATTATATGTAAGGCAACCTCACCTCACAAGTCATACATTATACATATGTAACACAATGCCACAGACTAATCCCCTACACATGCAAACGTCAAACTCTATTATAAACATTGATTATTTAATTTTTAAGACTTAAAAATTAGTAAACAAATTACTTCATTTACTTAGATTACGCGACCTTCAAAATAAATTAATAGTTTAAAAAAATCAAAAAGGTTCAGACACATTAAAATAATTTTTTCAGAGAAAAAACACAAATCGTCAAATAGGTTGCAAATTGAACTGACAACGGTCGGGTGGATTGTACTGACGCGCGTCGGGTAGATTGTATAATGCTGTCGACGGCTGGGTGGATTGCTGATATTTTTGTTGGCTAGGCTGCAGTACACCTGTCAAAATTTGGGTGTCCGGTCAGTTGCAGAATTCAGGCGTCAGATGGGTTGCAGAAAATTGTCAACTATCAAGTAGATAGCAGAATGTTTGCTCAGGTAAGTTGCACTTTTTCCCGGTGACCGTCGGGTAGATTGGCCTGAATTTTGATGAAATCGTAGAAGAATAAAATTTCTGTTAAATGAGAGCTAATATTGCTATTGAATGTTTACCAACTGAGCAATTTTAAACATTGTTATTCTGTCAGCATAAGTTAAATGAGAGTAGTATTATTAGTATTTCACGAGAATACCTGACACAACAAATCGACTCACCTTCCTCCTAATGTCCTTAATTGCAATTTAATTTGTTTTGGTTTAAGTGGGTAGTATGCGTCATGCAGTTTATGCACTATTCAGGCAGTGTTTGCACTACGCATACAATTAACGCACTATTCGGGCAGTGTATGCACTACTCAGTCGGTGTATGCACTATTCTGGCAGTGTATGCACTTTTTCTTATGTTTATGCTCTATTTGCTGACGGTGTATGCACAATGCTTTGAATACTACGTTATTTACAATACAGTAGTAGCAGTTCTATGCACTTTGCACGTGCACTATGCTTACATTGAATACAACATTAAATTTAGGGTTAAATTTTTAATCTATAAATACTGTAGTTGCATGGCTACTAAAATATTAAACTTAATTTATTTAATTATTGCACATTGAGTGTTGCTCAGCATTACACTTCATGATGCAAAATTTTATATATTACTTAAATATGCAAATAATAAATAAGTTAAAGCATGCTGCAACAAAAACAATAACAAATTGCAAAACTGTGATTGCTAATTAGTATGTAGATGATTAAAAATCAGGCTTATAATATTCAAATTTAATCAAATAACAAGCCGCTTAAACTATGAACTAGAGTAATTAATTTAATAGGTTAATATTTGAATCAGTGGATTGTATAACTATAAGCTAAATTGTGAGATGTGATCTAGTTTAAGTATTTTTTGTCTTTTGTGTTAAACTTATTTATTTTATTATTTATGTTATCCTCATGGTGCAGAATCGCAGAAACAAACATAAACGCATTAGTCGAATTGGAAATTCAGTGTGCTGTAACCAATGTAATCTATGAGGTGTCAGTAACAGTGTGATGAGCGAGACCGGAGAGAAAAAACGAGCCCGACCGTGCCTTCTCTGTTTTCGATTTTACTGACCGGAGCCCCGGTCAGTGCACCAGTCATCACCGGTCACCTGCTCCGTGTCTTACACTGCTTTCCATATGAAGGTGTTATTAGCTTTGGTTTATCTAAGGAGAAAGTGTGTACCGTTGGCAACTGCCCACTAGTAAAGGGAGAAAACCTTTCTTCCTTTGTTAGTGGATGGTTGCCAACGGTTAGCATTTCGCAGAAATTCCCTGTTCGCAGAAGCATCGGAAGTATTGTTCCACTCGCTCTAGCTGAAACGCTAGTTGAAACTGAAGTAACGTTTTCCCCTGTTGAATATGAAAATATGCTGAAGTTTAGGTGAACATAGCCATTATATAGGTTTATACTCTTTACTCAATCCTTGTGCATATCAAATTCTACACAATAAATTGCAATTTTTCAAACGCATTTATTATATATTAAATTTGTACTAGTTAAAGATATACAAACATAAGTATAGTAAGGCTTACATGGTATGAATTCAACAGATAGTGTCGAAATCTTCTTTGAAATTAAATGACACGGAGTTCGTTCACAATTGTCCAAGTTTAGTGATGAAATTTGAAGGAGGTCGTTCCTATTACCTATCACAATTATTATACATACGTAATTATTTAAGACTGGTCCTTATATATTTTTTTATATATGCATATATTAGATAAACACTTTCTCAATAATGCTTATAATTGTTATTTTTTTTTTTTTTAATAATATTTTTCGTATTTTAAAAAATTAATATCTTACCACAATTTCTTGCGCCAATTATTTCTCTTGCATTCAAAAGTGGATGCATCCTGCCATCGCCGAATGTAAATACAGCAAATAATGCTGCGACACAATAAAGAATTGTAGTAATAAAGTTTATTTCTGTTGAAGTAACAAGAAAATAATAAAGATCTCTTTTAAAATTCAAACTGAACCTTGGAACTGCCTTCACGGTATTTATAGCACATTTGGACAACATAATTTTCAAGCAGACAATAGTGTGATCTATAAAATTAATCACAAAACGTTTTATTTATAGTTCGTGCGAATAGGACAATACTACACTTGTTTGCGGTCAAATTTTTATTATATGTAGTTCTAATAATTAGCCCAAAAGTTTGTCCTCCACCCAACCACAATTTGCACGTGTGTAGAAAGCCACCCATCACACAATATAATGTTAGTAATTACGGCACGATGGAATTCCTTTAATAATGCGTAATAAAACAATAACGTGCTGAAAGAGTGGTACATTATCAGTAATCAAAACTCAGCGCTTCGTGCCGGATTTGTCTACCGTGGGCCCAGAGTAGATGCTGAGCTAGCATCGAGTCATCGATCACTGGAATAGAATGTTTTTGTAGGAAGGCCAACATAAAACATAAGCAGTTAGCGCCGGTAAAAAACGAGGTAGAAACGATATTTGCTGGTATTAGTGGACCTTTTTTGTCGTATTTCATTTCAATTGATTTACCGATTGTCCATTTAACCGGTAAGTGTGGAAAACTGGTTTGCCCGACCAACCTTAAAAACAATTGCGCAATTGTAACTCGCAATTGTGGTCGTTAAAAAGTTGTCTGAAGATACTCAGTTGAAAACTGTGAGATGTGAAGCATGACTAACATAAATACAGACAAAAAGACGGACTGACGGATATGAACAGTTTAAAAGATTCTTAAGCGTAGTATTTGAAAAATTGATCCAAGATAAAAGACCTAAAATGATATTATTTATATATTAAAATTTCAATAACAATACAGCCTATGTCACCATAAAATTTTAATGTTGGATGCATCTTGTCATCACTAAAAGCAAAAGTAGCAAATCGCCGATGAAGAATAAAGTTTGACCATCTCCTTTTGGAGCTAAAATGAATTATGACCATCTCCATTCTGATTTAAAATCGGTTTTGACCATCTCCATTTTTCATAAAATACGGCTTATGAGTTCTGGTAATGATTAGTTAAGGGTTTAGTGATTCGAAAGTAAGTACATAAGGGGTAGCCCATAAATGACGTCATCAAAATATCCTTATTTTAAGTTCCTATGACCCTCCTGTTATCCGATTCTCCGTTGGGTAAATGACTATCTTTAGCATGCGATACCATCAACATCCAAGTAGGCCCCTTGGCAATACCCATGACGTCATTTATGGGCGATCCTTTAATTTTTTTAAACTGTCAATAATGATTTATTGATGTATTTATTAAAATTAATAAATTAGTGCATCATTCATGAGACCAGGAATTAGTTCATCAATAAACCAATATTACAGCTTTAAACAAATTATAGGGTCACCCATAAATTACGTCCTATGTATGGCTAAGCAGCCTACTTGGATATTGATAGTATTGTATTCTAAAGATAACCATTCACCCAACGGGTAATCTGATGACAGGAGGGTCATATGGACTTAAAATGGGGACATTTTGATGAGGTCATTTATGGGTAACCTTAATGTACTTAGTTTTGAATGACTAAACCATTACCTAATCATTAACATATCTTATTAGCCGTATTTTATGAAAAATCGAGATGGTCATAATTCATTTTAGCTCCAAAAGGAGATGGTCAAACTTCATTCTTCATTGACGAAATACTGCTTCGCCAAAAAATATAATATTAGTAATAAAATTCATTTCTGTTTGATTAAAAAGGAAAGAATGAAGATCTCATAAACTAATCCTTGGGTCTGTTTACACTTTTTACACAGTATTCATAATAATTACAACATGGTTACTTGACTGAAAACGACAATTCAATTAGGCAATAGTGCGAGCATTATAAAAAGCAAAACGATTTATTCATGTTTCGTGGTAATAAGACAATTCTAACTCTTTTGTTTGCAGTTTCCCTTTTATTGTAGCTATAATTCTTTATTAGTTTATTTATTGAACAAGCACTACACCACATTAAACCCGGCTTGGTGGTTTGACGATGCTACGGCATGGTCACACCACTGAGTCGGGCCAGCCAGTCACGCTCAGGATTGGAGTTGGTGTTGGTGATTTTCCTGGCTGATGGGTGGGGGGAAGAAACGGGGTGTTGTGGAGAACTAAGGTGAGTGGGTGCTTTCCGTACATTTATCTGTGACAGTTCTACTGTCTGAGACAGAGATGTTGGATGGCTTAATGTAGGTACCTACTGCCTCTCACTGTATGTTTCATATGGTTCAATACATTCATTCCCACTCTCTCTACTCTGTGCTACAGGGGTCATTACCCAATAACTTTCGCATTTGAGTTGTGGCTGGTCGGTGTTGAGTACTGGCGGATCCCATTCTCTTCTTGACTTGGCGGCTCAAGATGATTTAGTGGAGTTACCAGTGCTCGATCCCTCTGCAGTTGCAGGAATTCTTAAAATGTTATCTCCTGTCGAGGAGTATAATCTACTCGCTGACATTCGGTCGTAATTAAGTATACACTATCCATGTTTAAAAAGATAAGATAAGTATATGCGATACGGAACTTGAGTGACATGTACATACATGCCCACCAATGACCACATCGTAGAGCAACTGATTAATAGAGACATAACCGCTCAGGTTCAAATTCTCTCAATAATCATACATACATACATACACTACACCACATTACAATCTTTTAAGTTTAAAATGCATAGCTTATAGAGAAGGAAAAATTGAATGAATAATGGTACTTAAATTGAAACTTTAGTTAATATTATTTTCAAATTAACGTTTGTAGATTGATTATTGTTTATTGTTCAAGTCACATTAATTTTATTTACTAATAAATTAGCATTGACGTTCAAGCACCCTGAACTCTGTTTTTATTACTACCCATCTATATAATTTACCGGATTTTTCACGATATCGAAATACTTGACGAATTTCAACGTGTGATATACCATTAGCAAGGTAATGACGATAAGATTCCAAATACCGCGAAAGCTAAGAGTTTATCGAAAAACGTTTGCCATATTTTTCAAAAAAACCGTAACTTTTTTTGAAAATTCCGCCTAAAATTTTTATTATGAGTCGAAATCCTAAAACAAAATACCTGTTTTCCTAATTTTTAAAGGGCCTTAAAATGATATATTAGGCATTAACACCCGTCAAATTTGACAAAAAATTAGTTAACTTTTTAAATTACAATTACTAGTTTATCATCATATTTGCTGTCACACTCAGTTAATTACATTCGCTAATTCATTTCGGTTTGAATAGTGTATCGTTTATGTTCAATTCCATTTAGTAACATGTTTAAATTTGGATTTTAAGATTTGGCGCGAAATTTAAAAAATTCACTTTTGAAAAACTAAAAATCATCGTAGTCGACCTTAGTCTAAGTCACCATCTCGATCTACGGAACAATGTTGGTGCATAAAAGGCCTTTAAAATAATATATCATGTATTAACATCGGTCAATTTTGACAAAAAATTAATTAAAAAAAAACTTTATTTAACGTCCGATTATCAGCAAATGCTCTTACAGACAGTTAATTGGGAAATGTGTGTTGTGTTGATATCTTTCCTATCTCTTCTAAGTAGCCGAGCATTCTTACCCAACTCTGGACACCCCACTACACTACTCTAAGGGACACAACCTCAGGATCTACAGCTTGGGTTTAAGCCTCGGATAACCTTCGCTTCCCCTTTGGATTTCGTTTTATATGTTTTAGAGTAGGTACTGATGTTCTACAGAGTTGGTTCATGCCACCGTCTACTCGACTTAACGAGATAGTCAGATAACAACCACTTAAGACCCTTACAAGCTTTTCTTAATTTTAACAATTCAAATTCAAATTAATAATTGTATGCAACTATTCTAATAACTTATCGATTCAAACTATGAGGTAGAGTGAAATTAATTAAGTCTTTTAATTACAATTAAAAATTAATCATGATCTGAGCTGTCACCCTAAGTTAATTAGCTTCGCTAAATAATTTTGGTTTAAATGGTGTATTGTTTATGCGCAATTCCATTCAGTAACATGTTAAAATTTGGATTTTAAGTTTCCGCGGGAAATTCAAAAAACAAATTTTTTCAAAAATGAAATATATAGTAAAAAGTAGGATGTAAATTCAAACTGCCTAACGTTCCTGTTAAGGCTGCCATTAAACAAGGGCTTTAGCCCTTGTTTTTGTAATCAATATTTTACTGCATACCAAAAATTATTATTCTTGGCCTACGTGCGTTATATTTGTTCTATGCTTCTTGTTGCAATATTATGCATATAATATGTCGTAGTCCAGAAGAGGTTTGGTCCCTTATTGGACCAAAGGACTAAGCCAAAAGCCGCGATCTCCTTGCCTAGTCCTGAAGTCCTGACAAAGGTTAGTCCACAAGCCGCCGCTTCTCTCTCTTCTTTTTTTCAACTGGACATGCCCGCAAGAAGTAACTTATACAACATTGTATATTAATTCATGCCTAGCTGATCCAACTTACTAATGCAATGTCAAAATAATATGAAATGACCTTTTACGGTTAATTTCAATTTACTTATTATATTTGTTATGGCACAGAACGAATTCACCGCTGTTTTGAACTACACACAAAACTAATCGTTTTTTGTAACACGACATTCCTTACTTGCAGTAAGAAATGTTACACATGAACCGTATTCTGCCTTAGTTGGAAAAATTTACTTTGAACTATTTCCCTATTTGTTCAGCTTTCGCATAAACTCGGATTTAATAGTGAATTTAATGTTTCGAATTGAGTAGTGTTGGTACGAGTGGGCTTGGTAGCAGCAGCAACGATTAATTTAGCTGGATATGAATGGGTGATTAGGGGTAGGAGTAGCGCTGGTTCAAGTGGGCTGGGTGCGAGTTTTACTAGTGCCATTAGAAAGGGTACGAGTAATATTCAACTGTTGGTTGTCAAGAAATGGTCGGTTCGAGCAAATTAAAAAAAAAACAATACACACCTGCCTGCTTGCATTTGTGGTTGTGTAAAAGTATTTTTACGAAAATCAGTTAAAAGGTTTAATCTGTAGCGTAGGACCATCGGACGGACGGACGGACAGACGGACATGACAATTCCAATAGAGGCTTAAGCTCAGCATCTGAAAATGAATATTTTTTATAAGTGAATAATAATATTTACATTAAATTCAGTTTTGTAATTTTATAGTCCAAATAAAGTCGATAGTAAAAGTCGAAATTGTATTTTATGGGCAATAATCTATGTGGCAGTATAGGTGGGTGGTCTGGCAGTATAGTCGAAATGTGGTATGTGGCAGTATATTCTAATTGATAATTTTTGGTGGTCATCCGTATGAGGGTTTCGGCAGTATAAGCAAAATAATGAATGTTTGCATTAAATTCAGATTTATAGCTTATTCCTATTCTTTGCGTTTGCGTACGATTCATAGCTTTAACTTGTAATGATCTATATATTTGAACTTTTTTTAATACTTCCGACAGTTTTTTTAAAACATTTCATTGTTACTTACAATTTTAGTTATAAATATACATTACACTGCCGCACCACTAAACTGCCACATACTAGGGGGAAACACGATGGATTGTAATCCCCGTTGTAAAGTTGTAAAGAAGAAAAATTGTTACGGTTGCCGTAGAAACATTTACTTCCGTTGTTTTACTACAACAAAATACAATCTTTTTGCAAGTTTGTAATTCTAGCTAATTCAAATCTTACTTTTAACACTACTTTCAAGTTCAATTGTGATTGTCCACACACTCAAGGCTCCTCCTTGATCATTATTATTGGTTTGCAAACTTTGAAAATTCCTCAATCGTTGAGCTTTCCATTAGAAGTAAATAATATTCACACATTTTTCTTCAGCATCGGGTGTACCCAAAATAAAACTGTAGTACTTTTGAAATGTAACTCTTACTATGGCAACCGTGACAATTTTGTTGTTTTACAGCATTACAACGCTTGATTACAATTCATCGGGTTTCCCCCTACTCTATTCGAAAAATAATTCTAACGCTAAACTGCTGCACCACTTACACTGCCACATCGTCTGTTTGGGCGCCATTTGTAATTCTAACTGCCAGATCGCCTACTTATACTGCCAAATCCCATGCAGCCTATTTTATGCAGTTCCTTTTAAAATCCACATCGAATAATGTTTTTTTACAATGATGTATTTTATTAGATATTTTCAGTTTTTAAACTTTCTGGCAATGTTTAAGCCGCAACTACTTTAATTGGTAAGAAAAGTATTCCATATAATTTTTATAGCGTATAAAAGTTTTTCTTTACATTAGGGGTATTCATAATCTCGCTATAACTATTTTTCGCGCTAAATAGTTTCGCACTATAACGCCAAAGTCGTCTAGAATATTGAACGCCCCATCCTGTAATATGTTATAACGTTCGTGTTGTTATTGTTGCCATAGGTAACGAATTATTCAACTAACATTATAAACAAACATCTATTCTTATTATTTTTGTAGCAAAACACACTTAATATTACTAAAATATTTCATTCTCATAATTCTCCATTTAATACTCTTAAAACCAGAAGGATGCCGTCTCCATGGCGACAATTGAAAGTCGCTATATCGCGCTTTATCCTGCTTGTTTTGTGACGCTATAGTGCGAAAGTCTTATAGTGCCAAAAATAGTTATAGCGAGATTATGAATACCCCTTATTGTCTCAGTCAAATCCAAGGTACAACCTTTCGGCACTAATTGTAATTTGTATGCATACAGTATGAAAGTTTTCCTGTTCTCATGAGATACAAGACGTAGCGACGATGGTACAATTTGATTTAAAAGTACTGGAATGCGTGTTTTTGCAGTAGTGACCAGGGCAAAAAATCGAACCAAAGAAGTGCTTGTAATAACACCCAAGCAACTTATTTCCGCAGTAGTAAATTAGTAAATTTTAGTACAGAGATTTTTGATTGCATTATTTATTAAATGGTAATTAATTTGCATCCAAATAATTTTAATTTATTACTAATAAATTTAGTTGCACACGGTAAAATTTTTAATCAATATTTTTCTTCCGAACGATTGGTTTTCTTGGAGTTAAATATACCACGTTCACTGAATAAGATGCACACACTGATGAAGTATTCTCAGGATTTGAAATTACTATCTCATAAACTCCCGCAATGTTGCCGTTGTCCTTTAAAAACTGGAAAAGACAAACACCGTATAACTCCATCTTATAATTTTATTATTATGTATGGCGACCAGTGGGAGTCATACGGTAGGTTAAAATTAATTTATTTACATTGTACATTTTTTTAACAATAAAAGGGTAATCATTAAGGATGAATCTCTAGATGAGTAATGTATACAATCATGTAATGTTATTTATGCCAACGGATGTAAGTCATGAAACAATTGTAATGGAATTATGTATTGTGTAATACTCTTGTGAAACTCGAATTGAGTTACTAAATTATAAATGGGCGTGATCGTTATTGACAAAGATGATTTATTAATTTTTTGTGTAGCTTGCTAATTTATGCAGGTCAGAGGAAAGAGATTCTATAACAATGTAATGTAATCGAATGACCACTACGGCCGGAAGCCGAGTTGATTTCTAAAGGATAATCTAAATGTAAAATCATATCCATTTCAACCGTCAACTAACTAGCTTGAACATATTGTTCCATGAAACACTTTTCGTTTTATTATTTCAGTTTATTAATTGTACATTTTAAATCAGTTTAATTCAATAAAAATACAAGTCTTATTCTCAGTATTTACCATCGACATTTATTATTCATTCACCATACACACTAAAAGTACAAATTATATAGGTAAATCTTAATTAATTACGCCGAGCATATCACTACATTTAACATGGTGGCGTCCTGCGTAATTAATTGAGTTAGCGCTAGCAATTAAGTTAAAAATCAGTTAACAGGCACCCATATGAGAAGCAGACGGGGTTTTGGCCAATCAGTACGTAAGAATTTAAGATTTTAAGTATATAGTGTACTTTTTCTTTTTAAACATCTTAAAAGTAAGTTGATAATATTTCAAGTAAAGCTTTCAAGGATTTAAGTTTATTTTAAAAATTGATTTCAATCTATATATTTTCTTGATTTGTACGTAGAAAGCAAGTAATTTAATTTAAATAGTGTGAAGGTCATGGTGCTTTGATATTGTGAGTGTCAATGGTATTTTGGTTTTTGTAATTTTTATTTTTCAATTATTTACATTCGTAATCATTTTTATTAAGGAAATTTGCTAATTCTGCACTTTACTACTGAGTTTGTAAAAAAGATTTGAGCGAGCACAAATTCGAGAATACTGAGTGAGAGAGAGACGAGTATTTGCTGAAGTGAACAGATTCTGAGTGAAGTTGCAAAACAAGCTATTTGAACTGTTGACGTGATTGAAAGCGGATTTTAGGTAATTAAACAATAATGTTAGTAAATTTAATATTTTACTAGGCCGTAGCTACTAGGTTAAAGAATAATTATTCCCCCTTGCTACCTTTACTTTTTCAAAAGATCAGCGTAATTAGTAAGATAGGTATATTACCCATCCGTAATATTTAAGACTCATGAGCACGTACATTTTTGTCCTGATCAGACAACAGCGTACGTATTGGTAATTATAATTCTAGAATTTAATATACAGCGAGTAGGCGGGTATAATTTTAATTTTCTTGTATACAGAGCAGTGAAGGAGGTATTGTGACTTTAATCCTTTACCTACCAAGAAAATTCACTCCACACAATCTTTATCAGTTAATTTATTTTATTTTAACACTGATTTTATTTTATTTTGTTTCATTTTTCGTATATGGCAGAAAATTTAAGATTAAAAGCTGCTGTCACTTTATTAGTGAATACTTTAACAATTGAAGAGACACAGTATATTGCTTTTAATATTAAATTAGCGGTATTGAGAACTGAGATTTTAAGCTTAATTATTTCCGAAATTGCTAATTTAGGGTTAACTAGTGCTAATAGTACAGCTAGTAGGTTTGGACATAATATAGGGATATTTTTATTTTTTAATGTCACATGCCAAAGAGACCCAACACTAGGCCAGCACTGAAAGAGCAGGGTAAAGAAATTGGTAGATCAATATTGGGCAAATATCTCAATCATAGACAGCCACCGACAAAACCCACAGAGGTAGAACAGCCAAGTTCACCGTGTATTCCCCCAGGTATCACTTTAACACAAAGAGAGAAATTCAAAACATCATTTTCTAGTAAGGCGTTAGAATCTTTACAGAAATTTGCGAATTTAAATGAGACTACCCTAGCATTATTATACGAGACAAATCAAACGCAGAATAGTGATAGTGGTAACGAGACAGGTCAGACTAGTACTTCACAGAACGTAGAAAATAATACAGGAGAAGTACAAGAGCAGGTAGCCAGTGAGGCAGAAGGTAATAAAACTTGTAACGATTCTTTTAAGAGTGCCAAAGACCATTTTTTCATGCAGGTCTACAAGGCTAGGTAATTTTAATACTAGCGATACTGAAGATTTTAGTGATTCAGAGTTAGATAAGCCGATTAATACAGCCAATCCATCGACACCACTAGTCAAAACGGCAGACACAATAGATCAGCTTCAAGTTCCTTCCCACCTTAAAGGTGAAGAAAGACAGAAATTCGTAGTCGACCTACAAAAACATTTAGCTGAGGAAGAGCGACTTTTAAAAATAGCAGAGGAAGCCCAGCGTATAGAAGACGAGAAACAAGCAGCACTACAGGCGATTTTGGACAAGGAATGCTTAGAAGCAGAACAAAAGGAATTAGAAGAAGGCATGGCGCAGCTTAACACCGCAGGATGGCAACCAGCCAAAAAGGTCAATTTCCGGGTAAGAGTTGACGAGCCTGGAGCCCACGTAGATGAATTCGTCGGATCAATGTTATCCATAGGTGTACAGAAAGCTAACCAACTTGTGAGATTTGCCAATACCCTAGATAAAACATCAGCAGCTTGGTTTGGAAGGAACAAAGCCACTCTGACCATGGACAACTTGAAAGACGAGATGATAAAACGTTACCCGGTCAGTGAGAAAATTCTGAACAAACGTCTACAAGAGCGAGTTCAATTACCAGACAAGCCAGTGGCCCAGTACATTTCAGATAGAATTGATGTCACAAAAGCAGCCATTCCACATGCCATCGAAGCAGACTTGGTCCGTGAAATCAAAAATGGCCTCACACTAAGGATGAAAGCCAAACTCGGTTATGGAGGGCGATGACTGAAAACCGTAGATGACCTCACCACATTTCTGGTAGAGATGGAAGCAACCGACATGGGACCATGCGAGTCAGAAGTGAAAAAGTGTGAAGTAAGAATCGCAACGCTGGAGGCCAAACTGCTAAACACCAAGGAGGGAGGCAAAGCAGGCTATGATAAGAAACGGGAACAACAGAAATTTCCTAGAAATGAATAACACGCTGATACCCAAAAGGACAATGGCAAACGGGGAGGAGGACGAGGCAGAGGAAGGCGTGGCAGAGGTAATGGAAAAAATATTGATAAATCAGAAGTTGATTGTTATGTTTGTGGAGGACTTAGGCATTATGCAAAAGACTGCCCAGAACGGACTACCCAGCGAGGAGGCAGAGGTAGCAAGCAAGGAGGAAATACGAGCAGAGGGAGAGCGACATACTCAAAAAAAGACGAAAACTCAAACGACACCGTCGAGGCGAGGCAAGGAGAGATGGTACGGGAACCACCACCAGACTATGAGCCACCAACCAGAAATGGATTTGGATACATGATGACTACGGCGGATGCAAATTCTCCATACTTGGATCTCCAAATTCACAACAAATGGACAACAGCATTACTGGACACGGGGAGCTCGCTATCTATGATAAGCAAAGAAGCCTTGACGACTCAAAAAATTTTCACGCAACAAGAAGTAATCATCCATGGAGTCATCGGGTCCGGTAAAGCTTTAGGTGTAGCCTTGGTAGCCATACAAATTGGTACAGGTACATTTAATGTTGAATTTGTAGTCATGGATATTCTGGAGCTAGTCGTAATACTTGGATTCGATTTTTTTGTGAGATTTTGAGTAAACTGGAACTTTCAGGCGAGTCAATTGGAGTCAAGAAGATTTGGAATTGTTTAATTTTATCAAGAGGAACGACCTATCGTCAGAGAACAGCCAGTAGCGCCACCTTTTCCGCCCAGAAGGAAGAAACAAGAAGTCACATTCTTATTTCAACATCTCAAGGACCAAAAGAACTTAAAGAGGGCTGGAACTTCCTCCAGGAGATTTACGAGCGAAAAGACAGGACGATCATCACCCATTCATTGCGTAGCCAAACCCAGTGTCCGCAGAAGCCGAGGAGAGACAGGCAGAACCCACAAGGAACGTGCTATCTCACCTCCGTCCGTTAATTCACAACTCTGGACCCAGCGTGACCAAAGAGAAGTACAGCCGAAGACTTTTCTGGAAGGGAAGAGAGCCTACCAACAATGGCGAAGACGATCTGCATCCACACGTAGGGATAACAGTAAGGAACGAATGGAAAAAGGAACGAGGGCACTAACTACATTGGAAAGGGAGACATTCAATGCAAATGGACTGACAAAGCGAGAAGAGGAAATTCTTAATGCCGAAATGAGGAAAACGACCCTCAGCCCCTTTAGAGTGTACGGTAATGAAACGTACAGACATGTAAGTCCAACGCTTATTGCCACTCATTATCCTAAATTATCCCAGGAGCCAACCACCTTGTATGTATCTCGAGGCATACCATACCTAGATAGAAAATATATCGTGGAAGGCGAAAAGAAAATTGGTACATACGTATTGAGAGGATATTGTAAAAAATTCAGTTTCGACCCTATGTTCACAAAAGAGTACTACTCATGTTATTATTCTAATCTGAGGGTGAAGACGATGCTGTTTCCAGGCACTATGCGTGAAGTCGATTTAGCAGTCAAAAAGGACATTAAAGAATGAACTCGACAAGGCAGACTGACTTCAGAAATGGAACGTGCTATCGAACAAAGGCATGGGATCGGAGGTGAATGCGACTTGTGCTTACAACCTATCATCGGAGACTGGGTATTGGAGCAGAAGAAGCGAGATAGAAAAAATTTTGACCAATGTCATGGAACCGTACTTCCTACTACCTACGCCATCCCTGATAAGGACCTACACGAACATGAGAAGGAAAAATCTATCAACCAACTGAGGGAGCAGCGCGAAAGAAACCACCACCCCCATCCTATTGACAGAGTATGGATTCCTAATTACCATCATAAAAAGGAAGGAGACGTCACTACTGATGAGGATTGGAGAGAAATATGTTCCAAGGCAAAAGCTCTACAATTACGAGATGCAAAGAAAAGATCAGAGGCTAGAGCACGAGAAATACAAAAAGAAACAGAGAAGGTACGAAAGCAATGGAAAGAATACACTTAAAATTCTACTAAGTTATGGGAATGGAAACATGGCGAGCCGACAAGCGGATGGAGTCTGGACATACCACCAAAAAGTTGTAAGTCAGAAGCAATAAGTAAATTTAAAGCTGATTTATTGAAAGAAAAGGTAGATGGTCCAGTCCAGTCCACTTCTCATCCCATCAAGAACATGCCACCCAAGTCATCAATTCGTAAGTAAAATACATTTGATAAAACAAAAACTGACTCATTCAAAGCAGTTGCAGACTATGAGGCATTGAATAAAGGCTCAGCCAAGAAAATAAAGAAAATTCTGGCAAAAAAGGACTCTTATCCTTTACCAGAAATAGAAGGAATTGAAACAGCTAAGCAAGTGAGCTTTGATGACGAGGTAGCATGCAGGAGCAGCCAGTCTGGACAGGATTCAGACAAGAAAAAGCCAAATCTACTCAAACGTGCGTTGGACGAGCATGTCTGGGACCAGCACTGCGATGAGCTACAGCTAAGGGAACTGGAGAAGGCTAAACCTCAGGTAGAAAAGTTCCCTTCACCTTTCAGCGTTGAAGAGGATTGGGATATTATTGTCTTAGGCGTCGAGAAGGACGAGGAAATTCAATGCCCACCCTCACCAGCAAAAATACAGAAGAAGGAAAGTGACAACAACAACTATGAATGGGAGCTTATAGCCCCCATGCGGAGCCTACGCGTACATGCACGAGCAGCGACGGTACCGAGACGAGTAAAAACTTTCCAAAATAAATGGTCATGGATGTGTTTAATGTTGATGTTGGTGTTTGGCATAGGACTAGTAGATGCAAAGCCATAGGGATGGGGAAAAATTCTAAAACAAGGCAGCACTGGAGTGAAAGGGTATGCTAATATGCCATCACAGCCGGCAATGCTAAAACTTGTTTCTCCACCAAGTACAGGGACAATAAAAAATCTACCTAAAGGAGCGGACGCGACTGGAGTAAAAGGGTTCAAAGCAGAAATGGCTTCTCAAAAATACAAGAATGCGATGGAAGATAATCCACCATCACCCAAAGCAGGTACTTCTAGTGGAGGCTCGGAGATTTTTGCTCAAGAAGATTCATTATAGAAGACTTCAGATACTCAGGCCAGGACTGGAGACTCGATGTCACCACAAGCACAATCTGTATATCGAAGATGGTCCCCAGCAGCTTCACCTCCAGGTTCACCACAGATACCTCAACCACCAAGTTCATGGGTACAGAAGGTAAAACATAAACTTCCCTCTAGAAATACAGTAGCAACAGCAGCAGTACAGGCAGCGGGACTTACAGTGGTATTGTCTGCAAGTGGATTAGTACAAACAGCGGCAGCAAAATCCATGGGCATGGGTCCACAGGAAATTCCAGCACCTATTATAAATAATACTATTATAATTTCTGGAGATATTTTGAATCCACAGTCCATACGAGAATAAGGAACCAGCTAGCCCTACACGGAGTGAGAGCGACGATTCGGACTACTCTGATGACAATGAACCTTTACGACTACAGATAATTGGAGGTTGGTTGCCCGAGGCGATTCGTACAGCAAACGAGACCCATTTTAATGGAACTCTACGAAAAGGATTAACCACACCATTACCACAGCAGGACGCACTAATTCGGGAGGAAAATAATAATATTGAAGAAACCATAACTGCGTCAGATGGTAACATGTCATATATGATTACAATGGGAATTGGTGGGTTCGCAATAATTGCCATGGTATTTTTTATGAGTTTATGGATCTACGTATGCTATAGAACACCAAATTGGAGAGGAGGCCGAATGAGACTTCAAAAGCCGAATCTAGAAAGAAGAGTCAACAAAAAATTTAAGCCACCACCGGCGGAGACTTCTGATGATGATGACCGCTGGAGAGGAAAAACGGACAAGTCCAGATTTGATTATACAACCGAATATGATTCTGTAGCACGCATGGAGGATTTCATCGAGAAACGGTTCAAAATTCAAAAGGATTTAACGGACGAGCTGGCACGATGCAAAGAAGCGCAAGGTGTTGCAGGAAACTACGAACTTGACAAAATGACCGATGAAGACCGAAAAAAATTAATGGCTTATTAAAAAGGTTTGGGTAGACAAGTAGGTCTACGTAGACTAGGTAATTTAGGTAATTTATTCAGATTCAACATTTAGATGAAATTCTGAAAATTTCAAAATTTTTCGAAATTTTGAGATTTTGAAAATTTCGGGAATTTTAATTTTAAGTAAGGTCCGAAAAGGGTAATTCAAGGGACGAATTACTTCAGGTAGGAGGACTAATATGTATGGCGACCAGTGGGAGTCATACGGTAGGTTAAAATTAATTTATTTACATTGTACATTTTTTTTAATAATAAAAGAGTAATCATTAAGGATGAATCTCTAGATAAGTAATGTATACAGTCATGTAATGTTATTTATGCCAACGGATGTAAGTCATGAAACAATTGTAATGGAATTATGTATTGTGTAATACTCTTGTGAAACTCGAATTGAGTTACTAAATTATAAATGGGCTTGATCGTTATTGACAAAGATGATTTATGAATTTTGTGTAGCTTGCTAATTTATGCAGGTCAGAGGAAAGAGATTCTATAACAATGTTATGTAATCGAATGACCACTGCGGCCGGAAGCCAAGTTGATTTCTATAGGATAATCTAAATGTAAAATCATATCCATTTCAACCGTCAACTAACGACCTTGAACCTATTGTTCCATGAAACACTTTTCGTTTTATTATTTCAGTTTATTAATTGTACATTTTAAATCAGTTTAATACAATAAAAATACAAGTCTTATTCTTAGTATTTACCATCGACATTTATTATTCATTCACCATACACACTAAACGTACAAATCATTTAGGTAAATCTTGATTAATTACGCCGAGCATATCACTACATTTAACAATATCAGTAAGAATTGTGCTATACTCATGTCAAACTTGATTAAAAGCAGTTTATATGTATCTATGTAAAGATTATAAGCAACATTATCATGTAGTTTAGGACTTTGATGAGTAAAACTTACTTTGATGAGTAGACTACTGATGTAATTCTGTTGTTATTGATTTTAGTATTGTGTTTTTGGGTTCCCCTTGTTGAGTATAATTTTCTTTTTCTTTTTACAATAGATTGATTGATTGATTGATTGTTACAGTATAGCCGTCTGAAGGCATAACGCCCATCACGACACTGTATTGCTGTCTGCTGAATGTATTCTAGAGTAAACCATATGAATGGAGACTCGGTGAATTCACAGCTTTGAACGAAGGAAAGAAGATAGAATAGAATAGAAGGCCACTGAATTAGATAGTGCGGCTGTTAAAGCTTGCGATTTAAACTTAGTATTTTAAAGTATTCGGGAAATCCCAGGCTCAGTATTATTGGCCAACCCCGCCACTGCGTCTGTGAGTCATCATCTCTCAGACACAGAAGCTGATCCTGACGACTGCGCACCACGTGGTTACGTCAAGTATACCGACACATCATGAGAATGAGTAGAGGCTTGAAATGAGGCGGAGAGTATGGTCTGTTTGACTATATTGCAAATATACCTATGTACAAGGAGACAGCTTTTGGCCTGCTGGGCACACATTTCATACGACCGTCTATGTCTCTATAGGCACCATCGAGCTCACAGAGGCGCCACCGTCGTTCCCTGGCATCAGCGTCTTTCTGACGATCCACAAAGCTTTTGAGCCCACAACAGAGATCAGCTGGGCTACTTGTTATTGCAAATGCAATGGATACGTACGTTCAAGAAGTAGTTACTTTATTTGTCATTTAATTGTCGCGTGGTAGTGTAACGGAATTTAGAAATTCAAGTCTCAAGATAAACAAAAAACTATATTCTTTCTTATCGTGCAAACATTATTTCTGCACTTTAGGTTAGTCAAGATATTAAGCCTATTTAATAGAATAACTCCAAAACTGACTCTGTTACTTCAAGACACATGTACGGACTATGAACCTACAAATGGAGAGTAGTCATCAGTAGTGGATTAGATTGGACGGACACACATGCTTGTGGGGCAGGAAGAGACTAGGCCGTCCAACGACATGTATAACGACGCGTTCTGTGCTTGCGGAGTGTGGGACTCCGAGCTTGATACTCTCTAGTCAGCAGGGATAAAGTTTTCATTCGTATGCATGGAAAATTTTTTCTTGCCGAGCATCAAGCTCGGTCAATCCTAAATCCTACGGTAGGTATATGAAGCACACACATTCCTGCATTTGGGGTTCTATCTTTGCGATTTAATATCTTGACTAATATAGCAACTGTGGAAATAATGTTTACATAACAAGAAATAATATGGTTTTTTGATTACCGTGAGACTTAAATTTATAAATTGCATTGCATACAAACGCTGCAATTAAATGCTCAAGTAAGTCATTTCTTAATGCTAAGTAGCCGCAGATGAACTCTGCTGTTGGTCCAGCAGTTCGTTAGCTCGCCAGAACCTACAATGGCGCTAGTTTAAACGTGTCTTCGAATGCGCCTATACACATATGAACGGCTCGTATACTGCTTCCCCTTTAGTTGCTCACGAAAAACTCTCAAACCCCCACTCCCCACCAAGCTCTTCCACAACACTAACTTCTGAGCAACCTGACGTAAAAACGCTCGGCCACAAAGTCAGGCTTTCCTTTTACAATAGTCACGATTTAATATAAACTCCAGAATTTAGCTGGATTTATTTTAAAATAAGTATAAATGAAGGTGGGAACAGAACCCAACAGAGACACAAGACTAATACGCTTTAGCGTTAAATAAAGTCAAAAAACTTATTGAAAAATACTAAAAGTGATAGTTGTGGGTAGGACGTGAGGATTTAAGTATGTATGGTAACGAAACTTTTGCATTTAAAATAACGTGCAACTTTAAATGAAGATATATTCACTCATTGAGGTAGTAGAAATTAGTTAAATTTTGAGTATATGAAAATATGTCTAACACCTTTCTGGTATCTAATTTGTCGTAGGCATCTATACCTCCTTGGTCTGTTGCTATTTTTGTAACTTTAAGTATGACCTTACTCGCGGGGAAGTTGTTGAAAGAAATACAGTACGTTTGTTATGGTGTTACTCATCGCATATCTCTAATACAACAAGGTAAGTAAAAGCGATAGGTAGTCTCCGTGTAATTGATACGCCGTTTGTGGTATCAAATGATATAAAATTCATTTTTTCTGAAATTGCAATTCCAATCAACTAAAATAACTTGTAGTAACATCAACCAAATTTGAAAATTGTGCGAAATACATTGAAAATGTGTTAAGGTTTTGAACTTTAACTTTGTATAAAATACTCGGGAAAAGTTAGGTAACCAGTAGACCTGTTCGGATTGTGCTGATAACGCCCACGTTAGGTGTGGGGGCCCAATTAACTCAGTGGTATGAACGAGGTTTGAGGAAACTAGTGAATACGCTTCGCTGGGGCAAACTGTACTTGTCGGACACCGCAGATAATGGGAATGCAACTAGGATAATGAAACGGACTCTGGACTCTTTCAGTAGACGTCTTTCTTATTCAGACTCAGATTCACGATTGTATTTTATTCTCTCTAATTCCTCTTGAATTAAACTCGGTTAACAAAGATAATTGATAATTTTGTATAATTTATGAATTGGTGTTTTGTCTCAGACAAAGACTACCGCATTCTTACAATTGTCAAATTTATATATTTTAAGTAAAACATCTCATGTGATTTTTACAACATCCTTAAACTAATGGTTCTACCCAGACACATTAATTTAATATCTTTTGGTACTTTACGAATTGTCCTAATGATTAATCTAATTATAGAATTTCGTGATTTCCACATTTGTTTAATTCGTACAAAGAATTAAATGAATAAAGTGTTTTGTCGCAGTAATTAAATAAGAATAATACCGCTTCTGTTTACGTCTATTGACATTGATAATGTAAATAGAAACTTCAACTTGAAAGCTTGTCTCATAATGCAGACACAGCGGTCAGACGTAAACATTAGTCATCATACATACTCCGCATGTATTATGTTGATGCATCACTTAGCTGAGCACGCTTCAGCACATTCTTGTTTACTTAATGCGACGCGAGCTAGACTCATAAAATTATATTATTATATTATTACTCATGCATCTCTCATTCCCAGACGAATGATATATAAAATATAATT
Organism: Dicyrtomina minuta; assembly: GCA_949802685.1. NCBI lineage: Eukaryota > Metazoa > Arthropoda > Collembola > Symphypleona > Dicyrtomidae > Dicyrtomina > Dicyrtomina minuta. The sequence goes on along the minus strand of OX461808.1, from coordinate 115,401,306 downwards.
CTTTCTTAATCTCTACGAAGTTACACACGTTACACGTACAATACTTCAACATATGAAGAATACCTGTCACTACCTGTGTCTACCTGTATGACTAAATATGTGTGAATATTGTATGTCGTAATAAAAATGCGTTGAACTGCGCAGAAATTTTTGCAAATGAACAAAGTAATACATAATTGCACACAGCATCATTAAATTACAATAAACGAGCCCTGCAAAAATTTGGAGCGCGCAAGTTTTAATTTTGTAATGTAATTATTCATTTATAGCTTTATCATTTCGTATTTTTAAAAAAACATTTAATACTATTAGAAAAGTACAAATTAAAGAAAATAGTGCACGCAAAAAAAACTAAAATGTGCATTTTATTTCTATTTAAAATTAATTTTTTAAACCTCTTAAATTTATTTAAGGTCTACAGTAAATCACTATTTAACTAGTATGTATTAAAAACTATAGGCTAATTTTTTAGAGTGTAGAAAAATCGTTCTTTTGGGAAATAATAAATACTTCCGACTGACAAATAATGCGGAAGTTGTTGAAGAAGTTAAAAAATGGTCATAAAAGCAATTACGGTGTATAAAATAGGTAAAATAAGTCACAGGTTCAATGTACGAATTATTTAATAATTCAAATATAATGCCTTCCAATTTTCTGTAAAAGCAAAACCTGTACATCATATTCTTGGGGATATCGACGAAAGAAAACAGTATTGATTTCAGGGGAAATTGGAAAGACACCGGTTTGTTTCTACCAAAGAATGAAAGGAAACAGATTGGATCCTTCCCTGACGATACATATTAACCTGGCTTTTTACAAAGGCTTCTTGTAAATGTCAGGATAACATTTGGTATATTACAAGCTATTTAAGTCCAATCAAAGAAATTTATGCCTTTTGCAAAATACTTTGTTCCGTACATGCGCAGTAAAACAAGATTTTATTCATTTTTTAAATTTGTTAATCAGAGCAGATTAGTTCTAAATCTTGTGACAAATCCAAAAATTGAACAACCTTGCATCATGAAAATGAAAATGGGAATTATGTTGATTACTTGTACTGCAAATTTTGTCACAGCCACAGCTGAGTCAGGTTATGTGATTTAATAAATTGTTGGTACTATTTAAAGTGGTATTGGACTACTTAAACAATTTAACCAACTTTATGTTTCCCCGACAATGCTTAACTTACACAAGCCTTTTTAATAATCTTAAATTTAAATATAAAAATAAAATAAAATTGAGGTTGCCCCGATTTAACCGCAGTTCTTACAGGGTGCCCGACCTCGAATTCACTTCTTGTACTGTGCCATCACACAGGATTTGTCATTCCAACATTAGTCGGGCCTACTTCTATGGCGAACTTCATTTATACATTGACGTTCAGAGCCGCCGAGCCCTTCACTGCCTTGTGGACAAGGAAAACCCAGTGGGAAAACTTGCCACCGCCGCTGGTCTCGATCACCAAGACCTGAATCGAGCATTTGCTTAAACAGCAGATTTATAGACACTAGTGCAGTAAGCACTGAGCTACACGGGCTCGCTTTAAATTTAGATAAAGTTGTTACATATTTGCCAAAAAACAAAATAACTAACAAAAAAAGTATGATAATACAAAAACATAATAACATTTCTTTTTTCTAAAAACTATGATCAACCTTTTGGTACTCCAACATAAAATGTGATCAAAATCTTGAAAGCTTGGAGTTTCTTGGTATTATTTAGTTAAACAAAGTGCCTTGGTAAACTGCTATTTTAATATTTCTGTTTCAACTTAGCTGATAATTGGCAGAAAATTTCTTGATTTTTTGTGTGACGTATTACATTTCATTGTAGGACTACTTGGTAGTTGAGAAAGAGCTTCAGATAATTTATTGGCATGCTGAAATGCATTTGCAGAAGATAAATAAGAGGAAACTCAAAATATTTAAGTCCATTATAATTTAGATTTGGGTTTTAAAATTTGTTTATAAAATAAGTTTATTCAGGTTTATTCTTGCTTATTAATTCATTATTTTTAATTTATTTTATTATACCAAACTTTCTAATTTTAGCATAAAAAGGTGGAAAGACACCACCTAATTCCTGCTTAATTATGCATGGATAAACATAATTTACAAAACTTTTGCATTCTTAATGGAAAAATAAAAACGAAGTTTTAAAAATAAGCCAAAAATAGCCTGCATCGTAAATGTGCCGTCAAACAAACAATTGCTGAAATATTCTTCAATTTGTTGCAAAAGCTATACCACGTACACTTTTACTTTGTAGACACTCGTGAATTTGTAGGATTCACAGCTAGAAGAATAACTAACTATGAGATTATTTTAATTAGTGTTTTAAATCTGGAATCCACAATCCACATGCTTTCACATGTAAAGGCGGCAAGGAAAAGGTTTACATATAAACAATTGGAAACTGTCTCATTGCCAGCTGCGTACATAATACATAATATGGTTTTCATAACAACTGTTTACATTTAATTCACTGAGTCTCATAGCACTTAATACATGTATGCAAACATTTTAAGTGGCGTTGAACTACGCTCAAAACGTTGCGGGGTAACAACAAAGTATTAATTTACACTGTTTATCAAGTTAGTAGCACCATATTATGTACATACTAGAAGTAAAGCCTCCTACTTCTGCATATGGCAGGTAAATTTTTTTTTTATTTATTTAATGGCACTGCAAGTGACTTTCGTCCGTGCCATTTCTATGAGTAAAGAACTTTTAATGGTACAAAGGGCTGCGTTTTATTATATATTAGTTATACTGGTATGCGCTACCTTCCAGTGCCCACTTACAAAAATTTCTAAAATATTGTAGTAGATGTACAGTTGTGTGCAGTGTAAGACACGGAGCCGGTGACCGGTAGGACCGATCGCACTGACCGAAGCTCTGGTCAGTAAAATCGAAAACATAGCAGGCACGCGCGGGCTCATTTTTTTTTCTCGAAGCTCATCGATGCTCAAAAATCAGAAAAAGCTCAAAACGCTTTTAGAGTCCTGAAATTTGATATCCGTAGTGGGGTATTTGAGCCCAAAAGTGTAAGAGTGATCGATATGTCGTAAATGTTGTTTTGGACTCATACTGTCATAAAAAAATTATCAGAGGTACTGTGTAATGTAAAAGTATGATGAAATATATTGTATTATTGTATACGATAGTAATAATATATGAATAACACTGATCACACACCGACACCGACACCGTAGCTGGCACTATTCTGACACGATATATAAGATAAAAGTAATAGTCAGCGGTACGAGTGAGTAATGATTACTAGTAATAATAGACATAGTAATATTAGTTTAATATTAGTTAATTAATTAATTAATATACTGATACCTATACCCTGTGTTGTGGTGTGGCGGACTGTGGCGGCAGTGGCGGGGACGGTGTCAGGTGTCGGTGTCAGTGGTGTCACAGTGAATTAAGTATAAGTTTTCTAGCTGATGGCTACTGTGCTACAGTAGTAATGTATGTACTTTATCTTTATATATACATGAAGTAATTAAGTAATTTCAACTATAAAACTTCTCTTGAATTTAATTACAAGAAAATTAAAATAACTGTTTTTGGTGAAACTGAGCCCGAGCGGGATAAAAATTGCAATAATTAAATGTCGATAAATGTGAGTCTTTACTAAACTCTACTCTACACCTCACCACGGAGACGGAGCACCAGATAAAGAGTCGACTCTTTCTGGATGTTGTAATCCGAAAGAGTTCGGCTGTCTTCGAGTTGCTTCCCGGCGAAGATCAATCGCTGCTGATCTGGGGGGATTGGGACAATTGACATTTAATTAGGTATAAGTAGTAATAATGCATTCCAGTTATTAATTTAATGTCATCTAAAAAATCTAAATGTAAATCCAAGTCTTTAAGTTTATCATTTCCTAATGAGATGTCGGCAACTGCAACGGCGACGTCGTCTACTGCAGCTGTTAGTGTTAGTGTTGGTGTATCATCTTTATCTAAATCTGAATCATTGTTCTCAACTGTAGCAAATACACCATATTTAAACGGCAAGAGCATTACCCTTTCAGAAAAGGAAAACTAAATAATTGATATAAGATCAGTTGTAGATTCAGATTCTAATGAAAATAGTAGACAGATTTTACTGGCTTCAGAAAGCCCTAATAGTAATAACGATCCGTTTTTAGAATATCTTAAATCCCATCACTCTTATGGAGCAGATCATACAAACTCATCTGACTTTGGTCTTAACCCTAGCCTTGACTGCCTTGATGAAGGCAAAGGCGAATCAGACCTTTGTAGAAGTAAACGTAGAGGGAAAAATCAGGTAAAAATAAAACAATATTCAGACTGCGCTAAGAAATTTAAGAGTGTGAAAAATATTCCTTTGAGAATAATTAAACAGGAATTTGAATTTTCAAAAAACGGTGCATTTGTTTGCAAAATACGAAATTGTTTTAGTGTTGTAAAACACGCACAGTCTCTGCGTAGACACTGGTCTACTCATGTAAGTAAACAAGAAGAAAACAACGTAGATCTATATCAATACCAAAATTCCCGAAATGAATTTGATACACTACAACACGGTTTTATAAGATACCCTGGCGACGACGACAGTGACAGTGACAGTGCCAACAATGATCAGGGCAATCAGGGCAATCAGGATCAGACTAATCGTAGTAGTCTTACTAGTGTTATTACTGTTAGTGATTCAGTTTACAACGCCGAAACTCCAGATATTTCTATGCCAGTGCCAGTGTCCCCAGTCACTCCAGTGACTCCAGACCCAGTTTCAGACTTCTCAGACTCAGATAGGCAAAGTATTACTTATACTGAAAAGCCTAGTTAAGTTAATGGTAAGCTTAAGAAAGTATATAAGTGTTCGATTTGTAACGTAACTATTACTAGAAAGGATAATTACAAGCGTCATGTAATGACACATAATGGGCATATGCATCAGACTGCAAATAATCAGCAGAATGGTAAAAGCAAAAATAATAATAAGGACAAACAAACTAATTACGGCTACGATATCAGTAGTGAAAGTGAAGGCGAAGGATCCTTAGACTCTGGTTCTGACTTTTCTGATTTTAGTTTTGGTTCTGAATCTGAGCCGTCTGAGTCTGATTCAGAGACAGAGATGTCAAATGTTGTGTATAAACAAGGTGTAAAGCGAAAACAAGGCAAAGAAAAATTATTTTCACACAAAAAACTACTTCTTGACGAGAATGAGCCAGAGTAAATAATGTGTTAATACTTAAATTTATATTGTTGTATATTACAGAATATTACTTTTTTGTCCATTGTCCAATTTAGGATTTCATTTAATATTTTTATTTTATTTTAATTCCGTTGGTAAATATTGAGTGAGATTATGCAGAATTAAGTTAAGTTTAATTTTTAATTAATAATTTTAATTTTAAGTTATTATTAATTAAATCTTTTTTTCCATTAAAAGTTATCAAATTGTTTGACGCAACAGTTTTAATTAATAATTGTAACTAGAAACACAAAAACCTAATAATAATAAAAAATTAAAAATAAAATGTCCTTTGGTGTTTGTGTGTATTATATATTATTTATGCATTTATTGATTTATTTTCATTTTTATGGTGTTACGCCAAGTAGTATTAGTCATATTAGTATTAGTATTGAACATTTTTTGTAGGTAGGTAGAATTTACTTCCAGTACCTAGGGGGTTGGCTCAGATTGGGGGAGATTGAGGTAAAAGCTCAATGAGGTGAAAAAAATTTTCCCTCAAAAAAGGAACCGGGACCGGAGGAGGTAAAAAAGATAAAAAGAACGGTGTTGAACGATTTCCCTCCTCCCGGCTCAAATTAAGGTGGTTTTTTTAAGAAAAAGGGACCCTCGGTCAATTTTTTTAAGAGCTCGTTAGGGACCGATTGGCTTGCACTGGTTGTGTGTATTCGGCACCAGTGGGTTTAGCAACAACAATGTAGCCCAGAAATATGATAGACTTTATTCTAAAAATCATTTTCATCGAACTTAAAAACATACCTGTATTTTTCGATTTTAGGCATAAAAATTTTAAAGACTGAAATGAATTAATTTGACGAGGGAGTGGTCACAACCGGGCGTCGCGGAACCACCCAGCCTATGTTTTCTGAAAAGAGCATGCAAAAACAAGTAGGATACCGTCGATCATATTTTTTATGGGTCTTTTAATTTGATACCCGAATTTTTGAAGACATAAATGCTAATGTTGGGTGTGTCGATTGTCGATTTGGCGTCAGCAACATTGTTAAGTTTTTACAAAGTAGGTATTTACTAAAGTGATCAAAAGATCCTTGGTAATTAATAATAAATTGTCAATAAAATGTTTCTGGTTCGTATTTTGCAGATTTCTTCTGCAGCAAGTTATTGAAAGCTGCAATTTGAAAAATCAGGTCATTTCAATATGATTATATGTCATCATATATATATTGCAAAGTGAATGTAAAATTTTGTATGCTGCGTTGAACTGTGCAAAACAGAAATCCTAAAACTAATTATGTTAGTTGCTGCTATGTAAAGGTACTAATAATTATCAAGGTTTGAATTTCCTGTCGATGTCAATTACAAAAAAGTGGTATGTATTTTGTATTGCAAATAATATCACTCTAGTTGTAATGATATACTTACTCTACCGATGTGACATTGTACTACTTTCGTGTAAACTAAAATTAAATTAGCTTCGCTAATTGTGTTAGACTTGCTACTATTATTAGTATTTAAATACTTTATCATATCGGGATATCGCCCGTGTTTAATTTTGCAATATTGACTTGTTACTAATTAGCATGCGGATTGTTGATCTGCTACACCTGCATACTCTGTATATGGCTGTGCTCTTTAATCGCCTCGTGGAAGATTTGGAATTTCAATTGTAAGTGGATGAAATTATGATTAATGTTCCATCCTAAAAATTAAAATTTAGTACCAATTTAGTGAGTATCTAATACTGCTGGTCATAAGACAAAAACAGACATCAGCCAGTCTTCATTCTTTATTATTATAGTCAAAACAATGATAATTTATTTAAAGTTCTCCTAGGTATGCACAAATAATTTTGATCGGGCGTTGTTTAAAATTTACAAGCGCCAAACAGGCTAAACTGCGGTACAGTTATAGTACGGTGTACTGTATTCTGTAAAGGCGTATATTATTTTAAATGTGAATAATTGTCCATTTACCACACCACAGGTACATTTTATTGTATTATTAAACAAAATTTAAGTAGGTACAAATAAATAGTTAATTCTATATTTCTTAACTCAGTCAAGAAAAAAGGATAAAGCATAGGGTTGGTCCTTTAGAATTGTCATTATTAAGTTGTGGAATAAAAACAATTATTATACATTTATTTATTTCAGTTTAATTAAATAATTATTTAATCGATTAATAATTATTGAATACTAGCCAATTTATTATTTCACCATATGATATAGTCATAGTTGTATAATTCATGTATAGAAGAAGTAGAAGTAGAATTTATCAGAATGAGTATTTAGCAGAAGTAGATAGGTGAAATAGTAATTAGGAATGTGCGAGGCAAGATTGGTATTTGCACTACTGTTCAGTTTCATTACATTTAATTATTTTTCAAGTACATAAGTATCTTGAATGCACACGTGGCAAAAATATATAACTAAGATCGCTTATGCTCAAAACATTACCCAAAGCTTAAACACTTTTAGGAACCATAGCTTGACTGAGCTTGGGAATTTCTAAATTTTGCAATTTAAAAAAAAATGCGGTAAATAAAAACAAATTTGAGCTTTAAAAGTTCAGCACAATGTAACAAGAAGCTGACTGTATAAAGGTATGACTGCATTGCTGACATCTGTCGTTGCTGACAGTGATAGTTGACGTGACGTTGATGTAATGAAGCTGATTTTATGGCAGTTGTCATATTGTATTCGCAAAATTTTAATGAAATGGAATGTATATCTATTTTTTGGGTTCAAGACACATTGTGAATAAATAATGTAAACTTAAAAGAATATTGGCCCTAACAGCATACGGTTTTGATCGTTAAACGGTTTAAATAGTTTAATAAATTGAAGTATTCAATGCCTAGAATATTTTTGGACTTTGCGTTAATTTAAAAAGCATATACAGCGCAGTGTCACTGTCCTTTTCAAATGTAACAAAACTTTTCAGATTTGTTAATACAATAAAAAAAATACATAACAGGTAGAACAATTAAAGATAATTTTAGTATGAAAACTTACTATATTCATTGCCATTTATTTAATACGAAGCACAAAATTATTTTTAAAAAATACGGCATCAGTTAAACTGGTTGCAAGTTTTAACAACGGCGACGTCAAGAGTAAATGTCGGCTACTTTTAATCCTACTTTGACAGAATCTGTAGGTTTAAGCACTGTCTGGACTCACATATATTTGAAACAATGGTTAAAATACTGATGAGTAAAAGGAAACTTTCCGTGTAGTCTGCTCCAATTTGTCATTAGCTCGGTCTAACTTGCCTCACAAATTAATATTTGGTTCTGTTGATTTTATTAATATATATGCATTCGTATTATGTACCTATTGATGTAAAAGTATTATTAAGTGCCACCTAATCAAATGTCTAATTGTTTGGGTTGAAACACAATAATTTCTTAAACCTAAATTTAAAGTTTGGTAAAAGTTAGATCTTGAATTCAAACTAGAAAAATTGGTCTTATATTTTTGAAATTATCTAATTAAATTGATCTGAGTTGCCTACCTTTTACTAACAATAAAATTACAATTATTGCAATTAGAATTACTGAACTGAATTCAGAGTTTAAAACACTTACTTAAGTGTTGTTCCATTTTAACATTTTTTTAATTCTTAAATGTTAGTTAATGTGCCTGATGCTAAACTGAACTGTGTTGTAGTGGTATTAGTTGTCAGTGTGCAAGTCACTTAGTTACGTAGGCCTTATTGAATACTCAAATCCAGTACCTATTTAGTAATGCTCCATCCAGACTATGATCATAGGCACCTTTGATAGTCATTGAGTTTACACTCAAAAGCGCGAAACTCAAACACACTGCCTATGAGGGTTATTGATAATAGATTACGGTCAATTGACAAACCAACCTCAATTGACTATAATAGTATACCTATCATAGTGTGAATGGAGCATAAGTACCTGATACTACTAGTCATAGAATAAAAACTGACGTCAGCAAGTCTCCATTCATTATAATCATAATCACAACCATGATAATTTATTTTAGGTTCTACTAGGTATACACACATAATTTTGATCAGGCGTTGTTTGAAATTTACAAGCTCCAAACAGGCCGAACTGCGGTATAGTAATAGTACGGTGCAAGGGCAGATCTAAGGGGGGGGGGGCTATGGTGCTTTAGCCCCCCCTCTAGAAGCAAATTTTTTAACATGGCGAACATAGAAGCGGCCATTTTTCAAGATGACTGCTCCTATCTTCTTAACATTGTAAGCGCCCTCCAGGAGGCCATTAGCCCCCTCTATATACAATTCCTGGATCCGCCCCTGGTACGGTGTACTGTATTCTGTATAGGCGTATAGTATTTTAAATGTAAATAATTGTCTATTCATTACATTACAGGTACATTGTATTGTATTAGGAAACAAAATATAAGTAAGCACTAATAACTAAGTAGTTCTAAATTTCTAAACATTGTCAAAAATAAAGGATATAGCATAGGGTTCGTCCTATGGAATTGTCATTATTGAGTTGTGGAATAAATATAATTATTATTCATTTATTTATTTTAGTTTAATAAATTATTTAATTGTATGATTACTATTAAATACTAGCAAATTTAATATTTCGTCATATGATATAGTCATAGTTGTATAATGCATGTATAGAAGAAGTAGAATCGGAATTTATTAGAATAAGTTATAAGCAGAAGTAGATAGTAGACATAGTAAATAGGAGAGTGCGAGGCGAGATAAGTATTTGCACTACTTTCTTATTTTAGTACCTTTCATTACTTTTCAAGTTCATAGGTTTTTAAAACACAGTGTATTTCAAGATGGCCCACGTATTTTTAATGCAAATTCTTTCACGTCTTTGTTTGATTCCATATAAATTTGACCCTTTTACCCAAAAGATCCAAAAGCAAACATCCGTGTGGAAATTCTGGGTTTGGAACATGATTGCAGGAGGAAACGCTTTACTTTTTACACACGTTGTTAAGCAATTTTGTATATTAATCCACTCCTCATCCTTGTTTTCTTCCTCGCCAACAGACTTCAACTTTAATCACTTCTCTGTTCATTTGGTGTTAGTAGGCGGGGGTGCAATGAGTGCTATTATGCACATTAATCTAATTAGGTACAGGCGCTACATGGGCTTGGTATGGAATGAGGTGTGTTTGGGAAATAATTCAAACATTAGAATAGGTTCAGAAGGTTCTGTTAGTGAGATAGAAAGTCCTTATATTCCATTTCGTACCATTTCAAAACAACAGCTGCTTATAAAATACCTGGCTTCATTAACTTACGTTACTGCAATATTTGCCACTTTAATTGTCGTCATGGATCCAACGCGACCACAGTTATTTTTTCATATTCTAAAAGATGATTACAAAAATGTTTGGATTTATGTTTTGTTCATTTTTGTTGAGCTATTTTTTGCCCTAAATATAGCTTCCAACTTTTATATTTTTCTGCACCTCCACCTTTCATTTCTGGAACACACTTGTACGTGTCTTCAGTTTGGAATTCATAACAGGTTTAAAACAATACACACTTTTTAATTTTCTTTAGTCTCGCGATGTTACACAGATTCTAAAGTTGTACTTGTGTCACATTTTTAACAGAGACCTGATGCCAAATGGCCTGTTGGGCGGGGCTGCATTTGAGGAGCTGCGCCGATGTCGTCGTCAGCAGATTTTGATTCACATATTCAACAGAAGCAATTCAGGATTTATTTTTTTTTATAAAATACTGTGTATCTCGATCTCCGTTACTGGTTTTTTCTTTGCAATTAAAATTTGTGAAGCGCCGCTTGTAGCTGGTTTTAACACTTTCATTGGAATTGATGCTGCAATTTGTTACTTTATAATTTATGAGAAGGCTTTTGAAATCCCAGATTTGATGCAGCAGTACAAACGGAAAATTCTTCTTTCTGTCAAAACAACTGAAATGAATGGACGTAGAATTAGAATTTGGGGGGATGACACTTCGAGTAAGAGACTCGTCTACTTTAAATGGAACCCGCAAGTCCAAGAAATCTCCCGCACTCTCCAGTCCATTCGCTGTAGGGGAATTGAGGTCGGTGGGTTTAGCGTCATGGAAAAGATTTCAATGTTACTCTTTATTCACTTTGTTGTGAATCAATTGGCATCCCTGCTACTTGCAAACACGTAATTGTATGTACAGGGAAATTCATCGTTAGAGTGAATACAAGAAAAGCCTTGAAATGGATTCTCTCCACAGAGCTGGGACAAATAAATTATGCAAACAAAAATTAAAAAGAAAGATTGAATTGGTATGGGGATCTGTGTGCTTAAGGTGCTTTTTGTTGATCGTTTCGTAAATTAGAGGTACGTTTTACAATTCGCTATTGATTTTATGACTATTATCTTGGCTTCAGTTGCGTGGCTAGTTGCTTGTCATAATTACCATAGTTTATAGTGTGGTATATAACAGGATTAAATTAGATTAGAAATTAGATTTATTTGGATGTAATTATTTCTGCTTAGTTCACTATTTCATCTTTTGAAGATTTCGGAATAGTGCTACAGAAATTACTAATATTATACATCACATAAATGGATATGTACATGTTGTTTTTTGCTGCATGTTGAAAAGGCTTTTTATTGTTTCTTCACGAAAGATATGTATTTCACTCTGTGTAGGTAAATAGACTTAAGTGGATAATTGTTTCCTATTTTCCTAATGGTCTTATTATTTTTATTTAGTCCAAACCTATAACAATTTATAAACATAGGCTCAATTTCAAGTTGGCATACCTGATTTACATCCATATTGAGTATAATTAGCTAATTAACACCAACCACAAACATTCTATACAGGAATATATTTTCACATAAAATAAAAACTTAACAGTAAAGCTATAGGTTTCCTTATTTTTATTTCTTAACCACGTAATATTATTGTACGTAATCCATTATTATTACAGCTATTTTATTGCCCTTATTTTGGTCTACTATTACTTACTTCATATTGTTGAGTGTAACCCATTAAATTAAAGTATTAAACCTTAAACTTTGTAAAGATTATAATCACCATACCAAGAATATACTAAATTATCACAATAACATGACTTTAAATTTTGTAGAATTTAAGTTTTAAAAATTCAAAAGAATATAACATATTTAATAAAAATCAGGCGCGAAGGTAATGTGGCCCGGAAGTAGATGCTAAGCAAATTGAACATTGTTATGCTGTAATCATTTCAATAGATACTTCCTTGGTATCCTCAGCATCTAACAAGTACAACTTAGGCCAGACCTTGTTAAAGTTGGTTTATATATAAAGATAATTTTATTCAAAAGAACAAACTTAACACTGACCTCCATCGAGGGTAGCCTAAACGACTCAGTATACGATACACAAATTTGTTATATAGAAAATTTAACTTTGTAAAAATTTAAACTGGATGAATATTTAATTTAGCCAATCAGGCATTAGAAACTATAGAATACAAATCATGTTGGCAAATCTGCACTGATTTCTTCAGCACTGTTGTTACAATATCTTCAATGAGGAATGAAGTTAAGGCTTGAGATTTCATAAAATCTAAGAAAAATTTGGTAATAGTCCCGCGAGCTCCAATGTAAAGTCCTATCACCTCAATCTCATCTAATCCTAGTTTTTACTGAAAGTACGGAATGCAAGGATCGTAAATATCTTTTTTCTCCCGATTTACTACCGCAGCTTGCTCGCAGTCATTCTGCTCCATTCTAATAGTTGGATCAAGAAGCAAACCTTTTCTTGTTCGTTGGTTGTAAGCAATAATATCAGTACGCCTCGAACCGTCTCCTGTACATTCCACCTCTTGCAAAACTTTCCATCCAGACTTTTTCATAGCCTCCGCAATCAAACGCCTTACTAGAAATCTAGTGAATTTTGTTTTATGAAGTTTGAAATCAGATATCGTCCTAGGCACTCTTTTTGTTATGAACCTATGTATGTATCTACTTAAAAACGTTAAATTTATTTTTGCTCGTTATTATTACACAGTTACTGAGCTGCAACCCTGTATAAAGCATGAGTGCACGCCAGAACGACAGCTGTCTGTACTTTCAACTATAATTAATTCGGTGTGTTACTTGTGGTTGTAAAAGTAACTATAAGATGCAAAGTGTTTTTAGTACCCAGTAGGTCTTCTTTCATGTGCAGTAAAAAAAACACTTCAATCTTACAAATTTCGGAAATTTCTCTCACCATAACTGCACGTGCCACTAACATTATAAAATCCAATCATCTCCACCTCTACTAACTCTGCTTTCAATAACGTACCAGCAAAAGCATTCCGGCAAGATTGCCAACTAGATCACTGGCACTCTGGCACAAGAACTTTGAGGCTGCTCTGCCTGAATAGTAATATGAGTACATGTGTATAAGTATCTAATTTACGGAGTGAGGCTGAGCCAGGGAAGTATTGGGCTTTGAAATGAACTGATTAAAATTTTATAAGAGCACACATTACGAATAGTGACTATAGTGACAGTGCAAGACATTCCATGCTTCTAAAAACGAATTCTAAGGAAAGTACATAGTTCTAGTTTCAGATGGTTGTTATATGATAGTAAATTAAATTCTATTTGTTCCTAAATATTAAGGTTTCTTACTGTACGTACATATTTTGAATAGTCCAAATTGTTACAGTATTTGAATGATGCGATATTGTAAATGTCTGGTATTGCTTCTTTATTAAAGATGTAAGCTAATAACTTAAATTAAAATACAATGTATCCAAAGCTCTCTTATATGCAGTAACGTAGAAATTTCCCGGTGGAAACATCACAAACTCTTTTGAACCAAAATAATGGCTCATTGACTGATTGTGAGTACAATGAAAAGAAGTCAAAGTGAATACATAATAGAAAGCTACTTTGTTTTCCAAAGCATACATGAGTCCACCCGCGATGCAGCAGCTGTGTTGCTCCTTCTATTACAAGTCATGGCCACGCATGCATTTATGCTGTTTGTGAGAGTATGTATATTTTATAACATTGTCAAACATATTGAATGTGTTTTTTAGGCAATAGAATTCTATATGCATGTATTTACTCTTGATCTCGTTTGTGTCGTATCATGTAATCATATTATTCGTAGATGTGGTTTTTATTACAGAGAAGAGAAGTCTCTCAGGTCAGGATAATGCCTATTTCCAAATTCTCATATACTTAAGTAATGATTTTCATTCCCAAGAATAATGTTTGTGTCACTTAGAAAGCGATCAATCAAATTTCATCTCACACACTAAATTCTTACAACTAGTTTTGACAACAATAATTGAAAGCAAATGTTCAGAAAAATAAGTAAAAGCAAAAAACAAAAATATTTCAGTATATACAATCCAGATAGAACAAAGGAGAGAGCAGGATACAGAAAAGCCTCAAATGGGAATTTATAAGCAAAAGTAACTTCGTAAATTGTATACCTGCAGACCCAGTTAGTAAATAAAAATAAAATGATTTAATAGAATTGAATAACTTTACGTAGTACATATATAAAATAACTAAATCGTATCATCGTGGAATTAAGTTGACACTAATAATGTTGTCGTTGTCAGTTGTCAGGAATTATATCGGTTGCTTTGCTGAAATAAAGGAGTAGAGTGAAGCAAAAGTGATTAATATATTTGTGAAGAGGCTAATAGATTAGAGTGAATTTTGATCTGTTAAGGGACAAAAGGCTTATGGGCTGAGGACTGATCTCTTTGCCGATATACTGTTTTATATCATGAATTAACTGCTGTATGTAGCTTTAAGGCAAGGCTTATTATTATAGTTCAACGCCGCCTGGGTTTACTACTATATAGTGAATTAGAATCCCAAATTAATAACTTTCTCTGGTAAGGCATTTAAAGAGCATCAAAGTTCCCACGTAGCATGATTAATATTACCTACATGTATTAAGTAATGAAAGCTGCCGATTTTGACTTATTATACAAAACATTTTCAATCAACCAAATACAGTCGCATTTAAAAACAGTTATTTGTGCAATTAATGTTAAAGGCATATAATTTAAATTGTGAAAAAATTATTATTTCACTTGAATTAGATGGTTTCATTTTTACAGTTTACATACAGATTACTTAAACAGCTGTCAAAATCGATCATAATTTCGTTGAAATATTCAGAAATCACTTACATATAGTAAAATTAATTGTAAGTTACATAAAAAAACCAGTAGTTACTAGGTACTCAATGGTGCAGTACAGTTTTAATTTAATCTAATAATTGTAGAATTTCGTTAAAAATTAAATTGACTTTTAAATTATCTGCACAGCAAAAATCAAACGTGCCCGTCAACTGTCATGTAATTAAGTGTTAAATTGACCCGTTTAACACATAAATTTAAACCTCCCAGATCCGTCTCCTATTACTGGCCCATCTATTACAGTATACAATTACACGATACTCCGTGTCCAATTTTGTAAGTGCAAATGTTATTAGCCTCGAAATTAACTTGGAAGACGATGACGTTTGTTGAATAATTAAATTTCAATTAAATAACAATAAACAATTTTATATTTATTTAAGGTATGTAAATATTATTATTACAATGCTGACTACTGAAATCATGTAGGGTTTTGTTTTGACTTTCCGTTTCCCTTGTTTGCTTATAAGAATTGTTCGCAAATGACACCACCGTTTGCATCCCGTGTTAAAGATAGCCATTTACGCAATGGTTAAGCTGATGGCGGGGGATTTATAGTGTCCTAAAACTAGGGATGTATGAGTGACGCCATTTGTAGACAATCCCTTGTCGTAATTTAACTGCCGTTTCTATTTAATTGTCGTTCCTCATTCTATCTAATCTGTTAAGTACAATTACTCGTTAACTCTTATATGCGGTTGCCGTTGCCTGTCGCTGAGTGTGAGTCCTAAAAGTCTATATACCTACATAGGTCCTTGTCATATATGCTTAAGTAAATTCTTAAATGTTACACGTATTATGCTTGCGATTTGAATTTGCATAATTCTTATAAATTTTAATTTTAATACTTGATTGATCACAATTTATTATTGTATCATTTAATGAAATAAAAAGTGCTCTAAGAAAATTATTATGCTAAGCAAGAAACTCATCGGTGGGGTTCTGGTCCTGGTTTTAGCCTACTATGTCAGTAACCGTAATTTTTGCTCTCAGAAGAAAGAAGGGAAGACAGTGCAGTGGAGACAGAGTTGGGAAATGTTCGTGGAATATTATTATTGTCAAGAGATGGTAGGGAATATTACGAATGGCTCGGCATCCCGTATGCAAAACCACCCGTGGGACCTCTCCGGTTTGCCGCGAGTATATTTTATATATGTAGAACATAATTATAATACTTTGAGTCATAACTATTGGTTAATTCTTAAGTCTTGCAATACAGGTATTTCAAGGACAAAATCAATCACACAAACTGTAAGTTCGTTAGTTGTGGCTTCTTTTAAAATGTATTCCAGTCGCCTCAACCTCTTGACAAAAAATGGGAAGGGGTTCTTGATAGAAGTGCCTATGGAAGTGCTTGCGCTCAAGTGGATATGTTTCAAGGGAATAATATGGGCCAAGAGGTGCATATGTTCGTTGAACATATTTAACACTATAAAATATGTTACAAAATAGATTTAAGTTTTAGTTTATGCTTTCAACTCTCACAAAGAAAAATCCGATTTACATATTTAATCATTAATTATTTTTGTTATGATTGCAGGACTGCCTGTTTTTGAATATTCACGCTCCGAAGGTAGAGAAACTTCACACTGCATATTTAGCAGTATTTTAATTATCAACTGACTGCCACTGAAAAAAGATATAATTCTTTCTTGATGTGTACATGTAACAATCATAATAAACTAACCATTTAGGTGGAGACAAAGAAGCTTCTTCCCGTCATATTTTTTATTCATGGAGGATATTTTGTTTGTGGAAGTGCGGACCTGTACAAACCCCAATACTTCATGGATAAAAAAGTTCTTCTCGTCACTATCAATAACAGACTTGCCGCGTTGGGTGAGAACGCAAATTTAAATCTTGAAATTTTAAATTTTGGAATTCTAAATTAGCCATAATATTTTACAATAAAATTAACGTTATGTTTCAAAAATATAAAACTTTATTATTGCATTGGTTTTGGCTGCTTATTGTCTCACAGGCTTCTTGAGCACAGGCGACGATTCGATACGTGGAAATATGGGACTGAAAGATCAATCTTTGGCCCTTAAATGGATCAACGAAAATATTGCAAATTTTGGCGGGGATCCTAATCAAATCACGATTTTTGGAGAATCTGCCGGGTACGACTGAATTTTATACTAAAATTATAACAATACAGAATTTTTAAAACGCTGGTATTAATGGAAACAAACTCTTAATAATTTTTTTATTCCTTAATAATATGAATTATTGCAGATCAGCAAGTGTCTATTTTCAAATGATTTCTCCAAAGTCACAAGGTGCGTTTTTATCTAAATTTTAATATTTTACTATATATAAATCCAGTTTAAAAACCAAAATATCAACTATATGCATTTCCGTAAGTTGCACCTAGTTTTTGATTATAGCAAATCAGTTGCATTTATTACAAGCAAGGGCATCAGTACAATGTCTTAGGCTATACAAAGTACATGTAAAGGTCATATTGTATATTCAAAAAGTATAATTATGTATAACTGTCTAATTGATTTTTGAAGGCCTCATGCATAGAGCAATTTCTCAAAGTGGAAGTGCCATGAATGCATGGGCGCTTAACGACACCCTGCAAGTCAGGCCAAACGTTTTGCTGGGAAATTAAATTGCCCACTCGAAAGTTCTATTGAAATGGCTAAATGTCTAAAAAATGTAGATATTAGGAAACTACTAGAAGTCCATTTGGAAACTGTGGTAAGTACCATTTTGGTTTGTAATAGTTTTACAAATGAAATACACCATTAAAAATTCACTCCACTAAAAAAAATATAAAACTGAACACTACAAATTTTTTATGATTTTTTATTACATCGTTTGTGCATATGTTTGTGTGAGTGCAGGAACTTGACCGCAAAAAGGAAATGATATTTGTCCCGACAGTAGAAACTGTAATTGACGAGGAGACATTTTTACTGGATCATCCAGCTAACCTTTACAAGTCTGGGAAAATTTCAAAAATACCTTGGCTGACGGGACTTAATGCGGATGAAGGACTTCTGATTGGAGCTAGTAATAAAAACGAAACAAAATACGATCATGTCTGTAGACTTGCAATATACATGGTCGCGGTGCTATATGAAGATATGACTATTCACCCGTTTGCTCTCAGAATTATGCTAATACTGTTTTTAATTTGATGTTTTCAGACATATTAATTAAAGAGGACTACCGAAACCGCTTAGAGACTGACTTAAACTTTGTATCCGAAGTTCGCCTTCAATTAACCCCAACCGAGGCCAAATCCATAAATAAAATATACGAATTTTATTTCGGCACTAAGGGAAAACTGGACTTGCTAGAAAAGTTTACACCTGCTGTAGAATTACTTACGGATCGTTGGTTTAGCTATGGAATACATAAAGCAGCACTTGCACATGCACAGTACGCATCCACTCAGCTGTATTACTACAACAAAACTGGACCTTCCCTACTCGATTACCTTATTTTGCTCGACGGGAAGTATCAAGCTTTTGTTGAGGTCCTTCTTGGAGTTACCAAGAAATGGTTTAATTCAGCCATACTGGGCCAGCCTCCTAAAAGTTACGGTGTTTGTCATGCAGATAAACTTGTCATGATGTTTGATTTGATGAATATTTTTCAGGTACCGAAAGGAGATACCAATTATCAATTTTCAAAGGACCTTGTGAAAACGTGGGTTTCCTTTGCTTCGAAAAAAAATGTGTAAGTTAAAATAAATTATTTGCATTGATTAAATTTTCAATAATGCACTTACGTGATATATGACATATAACTTGAAAAAAATCAATATATTAAGCGAACTAATTTTCTGTCCGTCGTGTACATTTTCAGGGAAGGAATTGAATTCCGCGGGTCAAAGTTTCCACTTTTAAGTCCAAAAGGCGAAGTCAAAGTTATTAAGATTAAAGACCTACCAGCTATTAAAAAGTTGCCCATTGAAGACCGTTTGCGATTCTGGGACTCTTTAGGGAACTAATATCGATTTTAAATCATAATAATTTTAAAACAATATTAATTATCACGAAAAAGGGACAAGTGAATTACTTCAAAATTTACGGCTGTGATAAAATAAAAAACAAGATAAACATTCATATTCACTAGTCAAAGCGTTAGCGACACATTACCTAATAATATTAAACTCATCAGGACCTTTAAAACTATATATATACATATCATATGCATATATATATATATGTATGCATTCTTAGTGTAATATACATAGGTAAAATATATTATCGTTACATCAGTAGCATACTCATATGTGAGGAGCGTCGTTTCATTGTAACGTAGAATTTCCCAATCTCTCCCCTTTTCCTGCCTGTTAACCCCAATACTGGAAGTTCTAGTCTGGCCGGGACCGCGCTACGCTTCCCGGTCGCGGCTCCTCTACTTGCTGGACCAAAGACCGACCGCGTCTCGGTATCCGTCCCTTGGGATGTTGGAAGTTCTAGTCGGGCCGGGACCGCGCTACGCTTCCCGGTCGTGGTTCCGCTTCCTGCTGGACCAAAGACCGACCGCGTCTCGGTAACCGCGTCTTGGGATGAAGGACAAAGTAGCTCAGTTCGACCGCGTTTGCCCGGTCGGCTGTCTTCCTCGCCCGGTCCGCTTCCTTTCGGCCTCTTCGGTCTACGTACCAAGACCGTCCTAGTAGGACAGTCAACTTCCCGGTGCTTCGGTGTATGCTCCGTGGTGGAAGATGGGATGCACAAGTGTTATGGTCGGTGTGCCGGTGCCGGTACGAAGCCTCGCCACTGGCACCCGGAATTACTTTAATGACCGCGATAACTCCGGTGCCCGGTTATGCTATGCCCCACAACACTACTTATGCCGGCTTCTACGGGCCGTAATGTCTCTCAAATCAATGGTTCTACACAGTTCACTTTACAGGAAATGTTAGTTTAATAATTCCCGTTCTATGTCCATTTCGTATTTCACAAATTACAAATAAATATACAGCCGCAACGGCTACAACTTGACTGATCAATTAATTACACTTATTATACACTAGTAAATAACAATAAACTTTCACAACTAGAATTAATGGAGGAGTAGATAGATTAGTAGAATAATAATAATTTAGTTAAATCCAAGATGGCGGCGGGCAACCTTAAAACTTAACCTCAATAAACTCTGCTCCACCCGACGTTGTATATCGTTCGGTCTCTCGTTAGGAAGTAAAGTCAAACTCTTCGTTTGGACGAGAGGAGCCCAGCTCCGGATGAGAGTGCCACGTCACCATCCAACTCGTCAACCGTCGTTCTCTGCCCTGCCCTTCTTCTCCATTCTCCTATACCATCTATCCCGCTCCTGTCCCTATACCTACATTCCCTCACTGCTATAGACCGCGGAAAATAACTGACCGAGCTGACGTCTCGCTCTGGTTGTTGCTCTCAGCTCCATTGTCCTATTCCCTCCACTGCTATTAATAAACGGCCCCCTTACATACATTAATATTTTCCATCACATCATGTTAGATGTTGTAAATAATATGGTTTGGCATGTAATTCCTCTGACTGTATATATGCAAATTAGGTTGTGGAATTTGAGCCAAGATATTTTTTAACCCAACCCGCATTACCTATAGTATATAACGCAGTTGCTTTGTCCATGCGAATTGAGTTGTGAAATTTTGGCGAAGGTATTTTGTAATCCCACCCACTTTACCTAATATACAGCGCATTGAAATGCGTTGGTCAATTGCATTATAAAAAGAATTCTAATTACAAATCATTTCATACTCTTATCCCATACATGCATGCACACACATAAATATGAACTGACTGTACATTCATATATCTTAACTATCTAAAGAGCGGCAGCAAATGTACCAATTTATGTATATGGCTAAACATGTGTTTAATTGGTAGTATCGTATAGTCTATAAATAAGCTTCGGCACACTTTTTGAATAAATTGTGTTTTAGATAGTATTAGGAACTTTCTTGTATTTTACCCCGTGTAAAACACGTATTCAAGATTCAAGCCTGTATTTAATGGTGACAAAAAATTGATGTTGGATTCTTATAAGGGGGTGTCAGAAGCTAAATAGCTGCTTACTATAAAAACTGAAGCGATTCCCTATTCCATTGATATACGTAAATGTCCTTATGAAGTATTAAAGTCAAACGGCGTTAAATCTTCCTGAATAATATCAACAAATAATAACTGATTATTTTGTCAAACCGTGAGTTTTCTGATTAAATAACTAATAGTATGTTAAGCCTTTACTTCTAAAAACATTAAACAGTCAGTTTTAGCAACAAGGGGGACGTCAGAAATATTGTTATTCGTTCAAAAATCATATAATTGTTTTGGCCCGACGCCACTCATATGATTTTATTAGC
>OX461808.1:115362142-115374642 GCA_949802685.1 Dicyrtomina minuta | reverse complement strand
ATAATGACGTCCCAAAAATATCATAGTTAAAGGTACCTTCAATTTGAAATTCAATTTTTTTTCAACCTATTTCAACAACATGTCACGAACATATCTATATTGATTATAGATATTCAGGGTTTGTCTATAATGACGTCCTACAAATATCATAGTTTTAGGCACCTCCATTGCCAACTTTTGAACTTTTTTCCAAACCATTTTACCTACGTGTCACAATTATGTCCATACAAATTCTATATGACGTCCCACAAATATTATAGTTTTAGGCACCCCCATAGCCAACTTTTGAACTTTTTTCCAAACCATTTTACCTACATGTCACAATTATATCTATTCAAATTATATATATTTAGGGATCGTACATAATGACGTCCCAAAAATGTCATAGTTTTAGGTACCCCCAATTTGAAATTTAATTTTTTTTCAACCTATTTTAACAACATGTCACGAACATATCTTTATAGATTATAGATATTAAGGTTCGTCCATAATGACGTTCCACAAATATCACAGTTTTTAGTACCACCATTGCCATGTTTTGAATTTTTTTGCAAACCACTATACCAACTTGTCACGAACCTATCTATATAGAATATAAATTTTTGAACTTTAAAATTGTTTTCAACCTTTGTTTTTATCTGCTTGCCACGTACATTTGGATATGGCCTATTGATTGTAAGGAAAACTAAATGAAGTCATTTGTGAATCATGCAATTTTTGAAAATATTAAAGCTTTTTTTAACTAGATGCCACGTACAACCATATATGGGTTATTGATAGTAGAGGAGCTTCCATAAATGAAGGCATTTGTCAATAGTGAAATTTATAAAAGTTTGGGAGCTACATTAAACTACATGCTACGCACATTTGTATATGGCTCATTCATGGTAGGGGAGCTTTCATAAATTTGATGTCGTCTTTTAGCGTAACATAAATTATCTTGTGCCTTTGTTGTAGCTCAGTATCTACTTCAGGCCCGCCCCCGGTCGACAAATCCGGCGCGAAGCGCCGGATTTTTTTAAGAAAAAGGGACCCTCGGTCATTTTTTTTAAAGGCTCATTAGGGACTGATTGACTTGCACTGGATTTTTGGAGACCTGTCTAGACAGCTAGTACTTAAACTGGATTACAGGACCCAACACTTGAACTGGATATACATATGGGTCATTTTGAGTTTTCACAAACGGTAAATATGACACCAATATTGACATTGTCGTTATTTACCTAAACTCGTTTAATTGAATTTTGGTCGTCAAAAAAATAGCAACGTAACATACCAGAACCCTAAAGTATTTACAGTGTCTATAAAAAAGCAGTAGCTCTTTACCAACAGATTGAGAGTAACCGTGACGGGTCCGTAGCTTTGAACTTCATTCAGTTTTTGTAAAATATGTAAATTAAATTTTACGTTACTGTCATATTCGATGTAATTTACCACAAACAAAATAAATTGAACCAGCTAAAGATACTCTCAGTATGAAAAATATTGCTTCTACAGTTCCAAACTAGACAGTTCCCGATTTTGACCTTGGATTATTTCGATTTTGAGTTTGACTGCTGTGCATTTCCATTTCATTGAGAGCAAATATGAGCTCATTGCAACCACAAAATAACATTAAGTTTTATAGCCTGTTAGAATCTTTCGGAATAAATGGCCCACCCTGTATTAATTTTTTCATGGAACAACTTTTGTATTGACTATAGAGTTTCACCTACCAAAGTCCTAACCACATGATATTACTAATAAGCAAATTTAGGTTTAACCTGCTTTTAATTAAGCTTGTTGTGAGTACATCAGAATTTTGTAAGTTAATAAAAGTTTTTAGGTTTTGAGTCAATATTTGCATCTTGTTTCCAGCTTTTAAAAGCATACGGCATTATTGAAGGAGTTACTGAGGTAGTTATATCAAATCCTGAGAAGACGTCATAAGTTTGTGCAACTTATGAAGTGCATTTGATATAATTAACTTTAAGAAAAACTATAAAATTTCGTTCTCAAGAATCATATTGGCTCCAAATTTTACCATGTGTTGTTAATTATCTTGATATGTAATAAAATCCAAATTATTTCGATGCACAATAGTATATTCGTTTACTAATAAATGCAGTTTTAAAAAACTAAATAAATTTTTGCGCAATAACTACTTCGGCATTTTTGTGTATAACGGAACATAATTTATATGGGGTTTATATATGCATTAAATGAGACGTTTAAATTTTAATTTTTGATTTTCAATAGTGTGTATGTAAAAAACTCAAAATAATTAAATCTGGACAAAATTTGAGCATTAAATGTCAGATTTATGCTTTACTTGAAATTGCTGTGAAAACTTTTGTCATCTTGTCCTAACTTTAATTATTTTTGTGAACTTTCTTTTCAAGTTGTTAGGTTTGTTAAAAAAATAAACTGAAATTCTTTCTTGTTTTTTTATTTTCTGGTCACAGATCTGTACAACTAATTTAAATTCGTTTATAAATGATGTGCGCCATCAAATTTTAACATGAATTATTTTTATTTAATATTTTACTTACTAAACTCATTCCTATCATACGAACCTAAAATCTAACCTACCTACTGTTATTATTATGTAATATAAATCGAAAATTAGACACTAAGAGGAAGCTACTTCAAACTTTCGTTTAGCTGCAAGATAAAAGAGATTACTTCATCATCTTGATCGTGATCAGCAATGAGATCAAATGCGCGGTAGGTCAGATGGATCGTGTCCTCTCAGACTGAGGTCAAATTTCGATCCGTCACTCTCACTGTAGTAGTTCTTCTATTTCGTTGATTCGTCACTTAAAGTGTCGTCCCAAATAGGACGTGAAGGATTAATTTCAACATTTAAAATAATTTCCTATAATTCTATTAAAATAAATTAAAAATTCTTAATTGAAAAGGTAAAAATGAATTACATTCTTTGCTTTCTCCATAAACATTCTCGACTGCTCAATAACAATAACATTGTTATTGAGTTGCGGAGTTGCGAAGTTGCGTTCGAAATACGATTGTAATTTGTATTTGAGAAAGACATATAAAAATTTGTGAGTGACGTCTGGCTAAACCATCTTTTGGTTGTTATAACCGAGAATTAAAAACAGGTTTTTGTTGAGAAAAAACAAGAAATTTAGATTTCTTTAAAATTAAAGACAAAATTTGTATTTTTATTAAAGCAAATTATCAAAATCTGCAATCATGCTGCATTATGCTGCTTGATAATATAAAAAATTCTTTGAAATAAATAAAATAGAATAATTTAAAAATTTAAAACTTATAAACATTTCAAACAATTTTGTACATGTTAAACATGATATTACGCATATTGAGTACATACATTGCACTGTGTAGATTAAAATTTGTCTTTTCCTAAAGCCAGAGCTAGTTTAATATAAATAGGTCAATTACAAATAGCTAAGTTATTTAAAAAATTTAATTTTGTTTAGCATTCTCGCAAGTCCAAAGACGTTTAGCCTGTTATAGGCATCCGTCATTGACATAATTATTGCTTGCAAAGTAGGTAAAAAAAGTACAAATTATTTTGGAAAAAATATGCTTTTTGAGTTGGAATCGTAAGCAAAATGTATTTAAAGCTGGTACTTAAAGCTGCGTCATTACATAAAATACGAGAGCATGGCACAGATCCACAGCTGTGCATATAAGAACTAACTACAACCTACCTTAATTAATTTGGAGTTACTGTTGGCCATGTAAAAGTATAACGGTTATGTTTTATCATAGCATTTATTAGAGTATTAATTTTTTTATCGAATCATTTTTTTTATTAACTATAGAGTTTCACTCACCAAAGTCCTAACCACATGATATTGCTAATAAGCAAATTGAGATTTAACCTGCTTCTAATTAAGCTTGTTGTGAGTACAGCAGAATTTTGTAAGTTGATAAAATTATAAGATATTGAGTCATTATTTGCATCTTGTTTCCAGCTTTTAAAAGAATACGGCATCATTAAAGGAGTTGGTGAGGTAGTTTTATCAAATCCGGAAAAGACTACATCTGTTTGTGCATCATATGAAGCGCATTTGATATAATTAACTTTAAGAAAAACTATGTGCAGCATGAAAAATATATTTTTCGAAATGAAAAAAGAAGCTTTAATCTCCCAGATTCAGATTCTGCTTATTGTATACATACATAACTGTTTGCACCATTAACATTATAAAATCCAATTACCACCACTTCTCCTTCCATTTATGAGTAACGAGGGCAAATCTTGCAATCTTGCATAACCAGTACCAGTACCAGTATCTGGATCATCGGCAGTAGGTAGATCTGGAGGTTTACTGAAATGTCGAAACACGTCATCTGCTGCTCTGTTATCTCCATAGTAATAAGTTTTAATATGATGTAACATCTATGTACATATATGTCATTTGAAAGCCAAACATTCTACAGCAGTGAAGTACCTACGTGTCGAAATATGTATTAGTTGAACATATTTTTAATAATGCTTATAATTGTTGCTTAATTTTTTTTCTAACTAATATTTTGCGTATTTAAAAAAAGTAATACCTTACCACAATTTCTTGCGCCAATTATTCCTCTTGCATTCAAAAGTGGATGCATCCTGCCATCGCCGAATGTAAATACAGCAAATAATGCTGAGCCACAATAAAGAATTGTAGTAATAAAGTTCCTTTTTGTTTTATTAAAAAGGAGAGAATAAAGTTCTCTTTCAAAATTCAAACTAAACCTTGGATCTGCCTACAAGGTATTTATACCATAGTACGTTTTACATAACTTTCAAGTGGACAATAGTGTGAGCTATAAAATTAATCACAAAACGTTTTATTCATTGTCCGTGAGAATAAGACAATACTAAAACTTTCGTTTGCTTTTTATTATAGTAATTATAGTTAGCTCAAAAATGTGTTCCCCATTCAATCAAAATTTGCACGTGCATGCAACGACAACGACACCCATCACACAATATAATGTTAGTAATAACGGCACGATGGAATTCCTTAAATAATGGAAACCGAACAGCAACTTTCTTAAAGAGTAGTACAACATCAGCAATAAAAACTTAGCGCTTCGCGCCGGATTTGGCAACCGCGGGTCCGAAGTAGATGCGAAGCTTACATCGAGTCATCGATCACTGGAAAACAATGTTTTTGTAGTAAGGCTAACATAAAACCTAAGCAGTTAGCGCCAGTAAAAACGAGGTAGGAACCCCGTGTAGAAATTCAGATTTTGTTCCTGCACAAATAAAGTGTCGGTTTATGCACAAAATTCGTGGCGAGAATTGACTGCTTTTCCTGCACAATTGATTGTGCAGTTCAGATTATGCACAAATGGTATGCAGGATACAGACGTGGCGAATTTTGACTGCTTTTCATGCACAATATAGTATGCATAATTTTTCATGCACAATATTATACGCAAAAAAAATACGAGTCAAAATTATTACAACTGTTCCAGTCTCGAACCCACGACTTTTGAAGATTAAACTGTTGCCTTATCCTCTACGCCACATGTGTTTGTTATAAATGTAACGAATATTACTGCTACTTATACAAGTAGAATATTTTAAATAAGAATTCCGGCTATTTTCTAAACATTTGATTGATTTTATATATTTCAAATCATATAATTTGTTAATTTAAATCATCTATCTCATCTAAGGTCAACAGCTCATAGGTCAGCACATTAAAAAACTGAATAATCAAAGATTTGGTGTTTTTTCTAATAAGACATTTTTCTAGTGAAATTTTCAAATGTGCTAAACTTAAAAATGTAGGTATACTATTTTACAGTTATATGAAAGGTCAAGGGTCAAAGGTCATGTCCAATTTTGAATAAAACTTTCTGCATAGATATATATGCATAAGCTGACATGCATACCATTTTATGCATATATCCCTGTGATGAAACTTTTATGCCTAATTTAATAACAAAATTATGCATAAAGTTTTGTGCATAAGACTTGTGCACAATCGATTATGCAAATAATCTCGTATGCATAACAAGACACAATATGTTATGCACAAACTATTCTGCACTAGCAGTTATGTCGTGCTGTGCATAAGACGACAAAGTTTGTTTTACACGGGACGATATTTTCTTAAATCAGTGGACAGTTTTTTGTCGTATTTCATCTACAGTTGGTCCACTTAACCTTTAAGTTTGGAATACTGGTTAGCCCGACCAACCTTAAAAACAATTCAGCGATTGTTATTCGCAATTGGGGTCGTTAAAAAGTTGTCTGAAGATATTGAGTTAAAAACTGTGAGATGTGAAGCATGACCAACATAGATACAGACAAAAAGACGGGCAGACGCCGTCCGCCGGACGGACATGAACAGTTTAAAAGATTTTAAGCTTAGTATTTGAAGAATTGATCCAAAATAAAAGACATAAAATGCTATTATTCATATATTAATATTTCAATAACAATACCGCGTATGTCACCATTAAATTGTAAAATGCTATATCTGTGCATCATAAAATAAAGTGAAAACCCCGATATTTACACCATTAGGCTGCAAAATGGGATATCTACGCATGTTTAGTAATGATCAGATCATAATATGATCTAGTCTAAATCGAAAACATAGCAGGCACGCTCGGGCTCATTTTTTTCTACACACCGCATGCTTAGTGAACAAGTCTTTTCTCCGGTGACCAGTCGGGCTCAAATTAAGGTAGTTTTTAGATGCTGCGCAAGCATCTATTGGACTGGTGTTTGCTGTCTGTCTGTCTGTCTGTCTGTCTGTCTGTCTGTCTGTCTGTCTGTCTGTCTGTCTGTCTGTCTGTCTGTCTGTCTGTCTGTCTGTCTGTCTGTCTGTCTGTCTGTCTGTCTGTCTGTCTGTCTGTCTGTCTGTCTGTCTGTCTGTCTGTCTGTCTGTCTGTCTGTCTGTCTGTCTGTCTGTCTGTCTGTCTGTCTGTCTGTCTGTCTGTCTGTCTGTCTGTCTGTCTGTCTGTCTGTCTGTCTGTCTGTCTGTCTGTCTGTCTGTCTGTCTGTCTGACTGTCTGTCTGTCTGTCTGTCTGTCTGTCTGTCTGTCTGTCTGTCTGTCTGTCTGTCTGTCTGTCTGTCTGTCTGTCTGTCTGTCTGTCTGTCTGTCTGTCTGTCTGTCTGTCTGTCTGTCTGTCTGTCTGTCTGTCTGTCACAATGTCGGTTGGTCGCACGCTACAGGTCGCATTTTTGAAGATTTTAAATTGTAACCTTTTGTTATCGCCCAGAAATGCGAGGGAGAAGTGCTGTATAGTTTTTGGTTATTATTTAAGTTATAGTTTCTTCGCAATTAGCAGTTAAACCGACCAAGAATTAAATCAATGTTTTAAGATTAAAAAAAAGGGCTGATAATACATGAAAGGTACATATGGAGCTGACAGCTTTTTAAGTTTCGCTGTTAGAAATACACATAGAAAATTTTCACCAATATCTATTACAAGTAAATGTACTGCTGACATATGTACGTTCACAGGGCAGACTGGTATAGTGGTCGTTGGTTTGACACTGCAATGTAAAATGGGAAAATATGCGATCTCATGACGGGGCTCCACTCTTCGAATACCAGCTCAGGCATTCGGATTTCTCCTTCCTCATCATTCTACAGACGTTAACAATGCAGCCTGGCATAATAGTCATGAGTCTGGCACTGCAATGTTGAACGAACATATCTATATAGTATAAAGATACTCAGGGCTCGTCTATAATGCCGTCCCGCAAATATCATAGTTTTAGGTATTCCCCACTTTGAAATTCAATTTTTTTTAACCTTAACTAACAAGATGTGACGAACATATCTATATAGATTAAGGATATTAAGGGTTCGTCGATAATGACGTACCACAAATATCATAGTTTTAGGCACCCCTATTGCCAACTTTTGAACTTTTTTCCAAACCATTTTACCTACATTTCACAATTATATCTATACAAATTATATATATTTAGGGATCGTACATAATGACGTCCCAAAAATATCATAGTTAAAGGTACCTTCAATTTGAAATTCAATTTTTTTTCAACCTATTTCAACAACATGTCACGAACATATCTATATTGATTATAGATATTCAGGGTTTGTCTATAATGACGTCCTACAAATATCATAGTTTTAGGCACCTCCATTGCCAACTTTTGAACTTTTTTCCAAACCATTTTACCTACGTGTCACAATTATGTCCATACAAATTCTATATGACGTCCCACAAATATTATAGTTTTAGGCACCCCCATAGCCAACTTTTGAACTTTTTTCCAAACCATTTTACCTACATGTCACAATTATATCTATTCAAATTATATATATTTAGGGATCGTACATAATGACGTCCCAAAAATGTCATAGTTTTAGGTACCCCCAATTTGAAATTTAATTTTTTTTCAACCTATTTTAACAACATGTCACGAACATATCTTTATAGATTATAGATATTAAGGTTCGTCCATAATGACGTTCCACAAATATCACAGTTTTTAGTACCACCATTGCCATGTTTTGAATTTTTTTGCAAACCACTATACCAACTTGTCACGAACCTATCTATATAGAATATAAATTTTTGAACTTTAAAATTGTTTTCAACCTTTGTTTTTATCTGCTTGCCACGTACATTTGGATATGGCCTATTGATTGTAAGGAAAACTAAATGAAGTCATTTGTGAATCATGCAATTTTTGAAAATATTAAAGCTTTTTTTAACTAGATGCCACGTACAACCATATATGGGTTATTGATAGTAGAGGAGCTTCCATAAATGAAGGCATTTGTCAATAGTGAAATTTATAAAAGTTTGGGAGCTACATTAAACTACATGCTACGCACATTTGTATATGGCTCATTCATGGTAGGGGAGCTTTCATAAATTTGATGTCGTCTTTTAGCGTAACATAAATTATCTTGTGCCTTTGTTGTAGCTCAGTATCTACTTCAGGCCCGCCCCCGGTCGACAAATCCGGCGCGAAGCGCCGGATTTTTTTAAGAAAAAGGGACCCTCGGTCATTTTTTTTAAAGGCTCATTAGGGACTGATTGACTTGCACTGGATTTTTGGAGACCTGTCTAGACAGCTAGTACTTGAACTGGATTACAGGACCCAACACTTGAACTGGATATACATATGGGTCATTTTGAGTTTTCACAAACGGTAAATATGACACCAATATTGACATTGTCGTTATTTACCTAAACTCGTTTAATTGAATTTTGGTCGTCAAAAAAATAGCAACGTAACATACCAGAACCCTAAAGTATTTACAGTGTCTATAAAAAAGCAGTAGCTCTTTACCAACAGATTGAGAGTAACCGTGACGGGTCCGTAGCTTTGAACTTCATTCAGTTTTTGTAAAATATGTAAATTAAATTTTACGTTACTGTCATATTCGATGTAATTTACCACAAACAAAATAAATTGAACCAGCTAAAGATACTCTCAGTATGAAAAATATTGCTTCTACAGTTCCAAACTAGACAGTTCCCGATTTTGACCTTGGATTATTTCGATTTTGAGTTTGACTGCTGTGCATTTCCATTTCATTGAGAGCAAATATGAGCTCATTGCAACCACAAAATAACATTAAGTTTTATAGCCTGTTAGAATCTTTCGGAATAAATGGCCCACCCTGTATTAATTTTTTCATGGAACAACTTTTGTATTGACTATAGAGTTTCACCTACCAAAGTCCTAACCACATGATATTACTAATAAGCAAATTTAGGTTTAACCTGCTTTTAATTAAGCTTGTTGTGAGTACATCAGAATTTTGTAAGTTAATAAAAGTTTTTAGGTTTTGAGTCAATATTTGCATCTTGTTTCCAGCTTTTAAAAGCATACGGCATTATTGAAGGAGTTACTGAGGTAGTTATATCAAATCCTGAGAAGACGTCATAAGTTTGTGCAACTTATGAAGTGCATTTGATATAATTAACTTTAAGAAA
Source organism: Dicyrtomina minuta (assembly GCA_949802685.1). Classification (NCBI taxonomy): domain Eukaryota; kingdom Metazoa; phylum Arthropoda; class Collembola; order Symphypleona; family Dicyrtomidae; genus Dicyrtomina; species Dicyrtomina minuta. Next base: position 115,364,738 of record OX461808.1, on the reverse strand, counting down.
AACTATAAAATTTCGTTCTCAAGAATCATATTGGCTCCAAATTTTACCATGTGTTGTTAATTATCTTGATATGTAATAAAATCCAAATTATTTCGATGCACAATAGTATATTCGTTTACTAATAAATGCAGTTTTAAAAAACTAAATAAATTTTTGCGCAATAACTACTTCGGCATTTTTGTGTATAACGGAACATAATTTATATGGGGTTTATATATGCATTAAATGAGACGTTTAAATTTTAATTTTTGATTTTCAATAGTGTGTATGTAAAAAACTCAAAATAATTAAATCTGGACAAAATTTGAGCATTAAATGTCAGATTTATGCTTTACTTGAAATTGCTGTGAAAACTTTTGTCATCTTGTCCTAACTTTAATTATTTTTGTGAACTTTCTTTTCAAGTTGTTAGGTTTGTTAAAAAAATAAACTGAAATTCTTTCTTGTTTTTTTATTTTCTGGTCACAGATCTGTACAACTAATTTAAATTCGTTTATAAATGATGTGCGCCATCAAATTTTAACATGAATTATTTTTATTTAATATTTTACTTACTAAACTCATTCCTATCATACGAACCTAAAATCTAACCTACCTACTGTTATTATTATGTAATATAAATCGAAAATTAGACACTAAGAGGAAGCTACTTCAAACTTTCGTTTAGCTGCAAGATAAAAGAGATTACTTCATCATCTTGATCGTGATCAGCAATGAGATCAAATGCGCGGTAGGTCAGATGGATCGTGTCCTCTCAGACTGAGGTCAAATTTCGATCCGTCACTCTCACTGTAGTAGTTCTTCTATTTCGTTGATTCGTCACTTAAAGTGTCGTCCCAAATAGGACGTGAAGGATTAATTTCAACATTTAAAATAATTTCCTATAATTCTATTAAAATAAATTAAAAATTCTTAATTGAGAAGGTAAAAATGAATTACATTCTTTGCTTTCTCCATAAACATTCTCGACTGCTCAATAACAATAACATTGTTATTGAGTTGCGGAGTTGCGAAGTTGCGTTCGAAATACGATTGTAATTTGTATTTGAGAAAGACATATAAAAATTTGTGAGTGACGTCTGGCTAAACCATCTTTTGGTTGTTATAACCGAGAATTAAAAACAGGTTTTTGTTGAGAAAAAACAAGAAATTTAGATTTCTTTAAAATTAAAGACAAAATTTTTATTTTTATTAAAGCAAATTATCAAAATCTGCAATCATGCTGCATTATGCTGCTTGATAATATAAAAAATTCTTTGAAATAAATAAAATAGAATAATTTAAAAATTTAAAACTTATAAACATTTCAAACAATTTTGTACATGTTAAACATGATATTACGCATATTGAGTACATACATTGCACTGTGTAGATTAAAATTTGTCTTTTCCTAAAGCCAGAGCTAGTTTAATATAAATAGGTCAATTACAAATAGCTAAGTTATTTAAAAAATATAATTTTGTTTAGCATTCTCGCAAGTCCAAAGACGTTTAGCCTGTTATAGGCATCCGTCATTGACATAAATATTGCTTGCAAAGTAGGTAAAAAAAGTACAAATTATTTTGGAAAAAATATGCTTTTTGAGTTGGAATCGTAAGCAAAATGTATTTAAAGCTGGTACTTAAAGCTGCGTCATTACATAAAATACGAGAGCATGGCACAGATCCACAGCTGTGCATATAAGAACTAACTACAACCTACCTTAATTAATTTGGAGTTACTGTTGGCCATGTAAAAGTATAACGGTTATGTTTTATCATAGCATTTATTAGAGTATTAATTTTTTTATCGAATCATTTTTTTTATTAACTATAGAGTTTCACTCACCAAAGTCCTAACCACATGATATTGCTAATAAGCAAATTGAGATTTAACCTGCTTCTAATTAAGCTTGTTGTGAGTACAGCAGAATTTTGTAAGTTGATAAAATTATAAGATATTGAGTCATTATTTGCATCTTGTTTCCAGCTTTTAAAAGAATACGGCATCATTAAAGGAGTTGGTGAGGTAGTTTTATCAAATCCGGAAAAGACTACATCTGTTTGTGCATCATATGAAGCGCATTTGATATAATTAACTTTAAGAAAAACTATGTGCAGCATGAAAAATATATTTTTCGAAATGAAAAAAGAAGCTTTAATCTCCCAGATTCAGATTCTGCTTATTGTATACATACATAACTGTTTGCACCATTAACATTATAAAATCCAATTACCACCACTTCTCCTTCCATTTATGAGTAACGAGGGCAAATCTTGCAATCTTGCATAACCAGTACCAGTACCAGTATCTGGATCATCGGCAGTAGGTAGATCTGGAGGTTTACTGAAATGTCGAAACACGTCATCTGCTGCTCTGTTATCTCCATAGTAATAAGTTTTAATATGATGTAACATCTATGTACATATATGTCATTTGAAAGCCAAACATTCTACAGCAGTGAAGTACCTACGTGTCGAAATATGTATTAGTTGAACATATTTTTAATAATGCTTATAATTGTTGCTTAATTTTTTTTCTAACTAATATTTTGCGTATTTAAAAAAAGTAATACCTTACCACAATTTCTTGCGCCAATTATTCCTCTTGCATTCAA